>JASDQU010309792.1:71078-83453 GCA_032191745.1 Picea mariana | reverse complement strand
ATATATATATATATATATATATATATATATATATATATATATATATATATATATATATATATATATATATATATATATATATATATATATATAATTGAAAATATTGCATATAAAACATATCTAAAAAGTAATTTTCATGTTTTTACCTATTGAGGAGTGGTGGCCAACCTTACTACCTGATAGTGTTTTGATGATAAATTATTCATTTTAGGTTCGATTGAAGTGATTCCAAAGCCATATTAAATTAGATTCATAGGGATATCTCCAATAGAAACATTTTTTAAAAATTATTTGAAATGATGTGTCAAACATATTGATAAACAACCTATATGACAAAGCTAATTTCTATTTCCAACCTAGACCGATAGTCATGATTTTGGGTATAAATTTTTCATTTGTTGGCGGATTGATTTGATTCTAATTGGAGATGAAAGTATATCCATGTAGGTATATCCAATAGAAATGAGTTTTTCAAACATACATAATTGATGGGTCAAATAAACCAATGAACAACAATGGAAACAAAACCTTAGCATTGTAATTTAGGATAGGTAGTTAGTATTTAGGGCATAAGTTTCTCGCACAATATTGAAATGAAGTGATTCCAGTTGGTTTGTAAACCATATTCATAGGATAATATACCATAGAAACATGTTTTAAATATCTATCCATTTGATCTACCAAATATTGATTGTCCCAACTCTGTTCGCAGTGAGGTTAGTGACCCCAAATGCCACGATAGTTTGGTCAACAATATATTTATTCCAAATGGTGATATGGGTTTGTATGAATTATTATGGGTGTATATTTTTCAATGTAATGAATCCACATACCAACAATTGTAAATACCTAGTTCCTAAATTTTTCAATATGATCTTTAGAAAATGCAAAAATACTTAAAACAAGAATAAAATCAACCATCTAGTTCAAAATGTGGCACGATGGTAATGAGATCTTGGAATAACCATCCTGGGAACTCAAGAGAGTCCGCAAAGTGTCCCATTATCTATGAAATTGATATAATGAGATCCTGACATAACCATCTTGGGAACTCTAGAGAATCCACAAAGTGTCTCATTATTCATGAAATAGATTCCACATTTTTTTCATGAAATTTTGATTCTTGTATGATGAAAGATTGAACATTTGATTAAGGAATATAATGATCATCAAGTCATTGAGTAGCGTGAATTTGTTATTATGCCTAAGATCAAATAGAATAGGTATGGGGCATAGCTCAGGGGTGAACTAAGACGAGAATAAAATGAAACTAAGAACTCAATCAACCCATGATGCTACATATTATGGATGGAAATAATGGAGATTCACCACATACACGTTAATTGGTTTAGATGCAAGCTTGAAGACTTATTCATCCCTTTTCCTCCAAGGGGGTCAATTAGTAAAAATGTTCAAAACATATTAGTTCATGGAATTACAAAAGTTGCCTCTATTTTTATAATTTAACACATATTCTTATTTATATAGTCCTCAAGTGATATATTTATTTGTGATTATTAATAGTTCATTGTTGAAAATTTACCATTTTGTCACAAATTCTTATCAATAATTTAAATTTTAAATTCTCATATAATTTTAAATTTCCTACCCCAAGTGTTATCACTGAAATTTCATTCGCAACATTTCATGCAAATGGTTACAGAAATACAACAATGCCAACAACAATTAGTTCACCTACAACCCTGCAATGCATTCCAAAGGCAAAAACTATACAATTGGGTAAAATATTGACATGCGCAAATTCATAAAAAGAAGCACATGCATAATACACATTGTGTGTGGGCCAACAAAGCCCTTAGAGCACACAATGCACCAAGTGTGCGACTGTGTACGAGAAAATCTGCACACTTCTATGAACGACGCATTTATGTATCTTGTCGACCCCCCAACCACTTATAGACTAGCTCCCAACCTGATTTGACCTTCATATCTGAGAGAAATCCGAATGGGGGGATGGTCAAGGACTAGAGGGTGCCCTAATAGGCTACTTGTTGACACCAAGAACCAATTACATTTTTCCTCAAATAATTTCTATAAATAAGAGCCATGGGTGCACTAAGAAACCAAGATATTCATAGTATTGTTATGTTCCCTCAATTCTCCCTTGAGAATCCTCTTTTCTCTTTGGAGCCTTTAAGAATCATTGCAATAGGCCATTCCACTCACCTCTTGAGGGAATAGGCATTGATTTTCTTCACCATTTGCCATTTTTCTTCCATTGTAAGAAGAGCTCTCCATTAGGGAACTCAATATCCCTCCCAAGGAGGAAGAGGGGACTCATAAGTCCTCATTTTTCTCTACGGTTTTTTGACTACTAATATATAGTTATCCATTGGTAGCATTATCTCGGTCATTGGTTGATGTTTTTATGGTTCTAAGTTTCTCATGCATTCTAACTTTTATTTTTTAGTTGTTTTAGTTTATTTCTTTGTTTATTACATGTGTTTGGCTTTTTTAACCCACTCACAAACATTTTTTTGTCTAGCAGGATCATATAGGCATGCAAGTGTTATTGTTCTACTCACCCAAGTGACAAAACCAACACAACACCAAGTATTTACCATTATACCAAAATATATATGGAGAAAATTAAATATCCCATGTATTCACTTACATGGTATTTGCCAAAATATTAAGGTGACTCCTTGTAAATGAATATATGGGGTATTGACACTTAAAATGTAATGATTAGTATCACATATACCACCAAGGTTAACAAAAATATTATGATATTTATATTCCATATTATGTTTCAAATTAGAGCCAATGACTTTAGTGAGATTCTTAGAGCATCTAAATTTTCCATCTTTCATTTAGACTCAACAAACCATCATTTTCTTCCTTCATTTAATTTACATAGAAATCATCACAACTTCATCATTACTGTTTGAGGATCATAAGTATCAAAAACATCATTGGCATTAGAAATAAAAACCTTATCATAATATCTTGTCATGGTTTCTGTAACAACCCTCCATTACGCCTAAGCAAAGAGAAGCACAAAAGGTAGTTTTTTTTTTTCTTTTTTTTTCTTTTTTTCTTTTAAAGCATTAAGAATTTGCATCAACACATAATTCAACAGTGCATAATCAACGACATCATAATTAAAGGAATTACAATCATCTCATTGTCATAATAAAATAACGCCACAAACAACGCATCAAAATATTTAGTAACGTCATATCATCAACACATCATCATAATTGAATAACAACACAAAATCAAAAGAATCATGAATGGCGACGCAAGATCAACTCATCAAGATGAACTGGAATCATCAATATTTTCAATCCCTCAACTCATCACATAAATATAATCATTAGATAACATAAGGATAGCATGAGATAACATAACACTAACATAAGGATCATAAATATAACATAAGAATGGCATAAAGATACTACCTGCCCAACCTACCCTGCAAGGTTAGGACCTCCAGGACACATAAGCAATGCTCAAGCCCAGGATCCAGTTGATTTTGACCATTTAAGGTCTTAGGGCTGGCGACTGTTTTGAGGAATAAAGAGGTGTCTACATCTCACTAACAATCAAGTCCACATCAACTAGATTAATCATTCAATCCTAATCATTAATTAATCATATGCAAGGGTAATCATCATATTTACTAATCATACATCAACATTTAAATAAGGGAGCTCGTAATATCAGTTTCTAACGATCATTCATCAACATTAAATATTATTTTTTTGCGGGAGTAAACAAAAGAGTAAACATGTATGCGTCAACATTAGTCCATAGAGCCATGCAATCTAACCACTTTACCATTAGCCTAAATGCAATCATTTGTCACATTAAATTTCATTCATGCAAGAAGTCTAATATCTAAACAATCATTCATCACATCATATTTTCATTGCACGCAAGAAGTCTAATATCTAATACCATCATTTATTAAATTAAATTCCATTTGCGCAAGAAGTCTAATATCTAAACTTTCATACATTACATTATATTTTCAGTGCATGCAAAAAGTCTAATATATACAACAATCATTCATTACATTAAGTTTTCATTGCGTGCAACAAAATCTATCTACTCAATCAATCACTCATCAATTTAGTGGATGCAAGAATAAATTATTAACACATCTCATCATACATCAGCGTTATACATGGTGCATGATGGTCTAATTATTAAGTGGTCGCCCCTTGACATTAATCGAGGCACGCAAGTAAATGTAATTACTTAATTTATCATGTTTCAACATTATATAAAGTGCCAAGAGACAAATATACTTAGTTTCCTTGATTTTATTCATGAGGACCTAATCCTTTTTAAATGACAGGTGAGACATATTAAAATATTAGGCATATGTATCAGATATCAATTATTTAATAAAACATTTAATAAAACAAAAATATATAATAAATTGTACATATCAGATATCAATTATGCTCATTAACAAAATCTAAAAAGATAGCATAAATAAGATGAGTTTTCTTGCTAATCAAAGGAGGGTTCCCATACACACATAGTGTGCCTTAATTGCAAAATAGCTGAGTAATAAAAAGGGAAACCAATGAATGAATCTACTAGCAATTTCCTGGCAAGTCACTGAGGAAAAATCATTAAATACAATGAGTAAAAGGGTGGAAATTGCAGAGAAAAGGATAAGTGAAAACATCGTGTGTTAAGTGGAAAATTGTTGAGTAATAAGACCAAACGCTAAGAAAAATAGGGATTGAAATTGTTGAGGTAAAAAGGGATCAATCGTTGGGCGAGAAGAATAAATCATTGAGTAATAAAAGGAAAAATTGTAGAGATTGAATATGTATTTTTGTTGGGTGATAAATCCTTCAAAACATAGAGCATGCATGGTAAAAACACATGCTAGTTTCCCCCACAAGTTGGGCATGATTTACACTTAAAAACATAGAGGTATTGATGGTAAAAACTCTTGCTACTTTCCCCCATAGTTTGAGCACATTTTGCACCAAAAATGCAGAGGTAAGGAGGGTAAAAACTCTTGCTAGTTTCCCCCCCACAGTCTGAGCACGTGTTACACCAAAAATACAGAGGTAAGGAGGGTAAAAACTCTTTCTAGTTTTCCCCACAGTCTGAGCACGTTTTACACCAAAAACATAGAGGTAAGGAGGGTAACAAATCTTGCTATTTTCCCCCACAGTATGAGCATGTTTTACACCAAAAAAGAAGAGGTAAAGAGGGTAAAAACTCTTTCTATTTTCCCCCACAGTCTGATCACGTTTTACACCAAAAAAAATGCATAGATAAAGATGCATTTCCATGGAAAAGGAAAGAAGGCACAGAGCTCACAACTCCCAACAAAATCGTAGAGGTTAAGATACCAAGGCGCTGGGGAAAAGGAATGAAGGTGTAGAGCTTAACTTGCATGCAACAAGATACATTTGTTTTCCTAACCAAAATTCCTAAAGGAAAGTGCAAAACAAGTAATAGCAACATTAAATAAAGATTCACCAAAGAACCTATTCCCTAGGTTTTCCCAAGTAATTTTTTCATCTCAAGGGTTGCATCTAATGCTAGTGTCAATGGTTTTGAAACAAGAAAACCTTGCCGAAATACAAAAAGAATAAAAATCTAAACAATCCCTATAAAATGGGAGGTAAAAAACCAACATACAAATAATAATTATTTGAACCCTACATCCATTAAAACTTAATACAATGCAAACTCACTAAAAATACCATAACCGGTGAGATGGGATTGATGACGATCCTTGGCATCTAGTGTTCCCTTACTTCGTTCGCTTTCTAACCATTGAGACTTCACCGATACCTCCCAACCAACATTATGGGTACTCTTCTTCCCCTTTAGCCCCTCGATCTGCAAAGTGGCCACACACAACCACAACCAGAATACTCTAGCTCCCAGCTCGTTTCGCAAGGTAGAGCTACCACTCTCTTTCTCGAGTTGGGTATCCCAAATCTCACAAGTAAAACCTATCATAATTTCTACAGCATAACCTTACTCCTACCAATCATGATCCATTAATCCTCCACTCAGCCATTTCTTTTATAGAATTTTTCTTAGTGACCACTTTCCATTTGCACATTTAATTTGTTTTTTTTTAATTAATTAGGAATTACTCCCCCCATACACTTGTCATCCATTCCCTTAGTTGCACCAATAAATCCACAATTTAATTAAATTAAATGTCAATTTCCTTCACCCACCCTAAAAGCCCTCCTAAAATAACTCCTAGTTGTCCCTTTATTCCCTCTATTTCCCTTTTAATGATTGGCGCCTTTCTAAAACTTAGTTGTGTTTAATTTAGGAAATTTCTTTAGTTAGACTAGACTAGATACCTTTCTATGCTTACACATTTATGCTTTATTCCTTTCTCAACTAAAATTCTAATTTAGTATTTGCTTGCACAATTGTATTAATCATTCCTTAGGATTTATTTTTATTTTCATTTATTCTTAATTTGATTTATTGCATCCCCTTATCATTTAATTTAAAATTTAATTTTTAGTCTTCTCACTCACTTAGACTTAGGCTTAGTTGAATATTTATTTGCAAACACCTAGACCCTTATGGATTATTCTTAATAAATTCATTATTTATTTAGTTAATTACTTTGGCAAGTGCTCAAGATTTTATAAGGTTTAACATTCGCTCAAGTTTTATAGGCCACCTAGATTCATTGACTCATTTTTTTTAAACACCACGACATGCCCTTCAAGACACACTCTGTGCTCCAAGCGTGCCACTCACATTGATTAAATTTTTAATTACACGATGTTCCCTTCAAGACACACTACGTGTTCCAAGGGTGCCACTTGCCTTTGATTGGTTTTGGTAGTTGTCCAACCCTCAAAGTCAATACTCCATTCAGGAAACCTTGTGAGAGACTAAGGGCCTCTAAGGAATAAGGACCTTGCCTTATTGTGCGCCCCTTAGAATCTTCATGAGAGACTGTCTCTATCTTCCCTCACGACATTGTGGATCTCTTGAACTAGGTAATCGTTAACCTACAATTTGAGCCACGACGGGAGTGCTAGTAGGCTGTGGCATGACTACTGCCACACCTCTCCCTATATATCTAGTTGTTGTGCATGGCCCCTTTACTCCTTATGTGAGTTTTATTAGCAAGAAATTGTCATCTTGCATCCATCAAAGAAACATTGTCAATGATCCATAAACAACATCATAATATACCCAATCATATGTCACATATAGATAAATAAAAATACCCAACCAATATAGTCCAGCTCCTTGACTCGATCCAGAGTCCAAGGAGGTCCATTGATGCCAGTGGAATCCTCAATCTGTCAATTTTACTTCACACTCAAGGGAAAATCGTCAATAGCATATGTCAATACAAATATATCAAATAGCATAACATCATAATCCATCAACATCATCACAAGAATCTATAAGCGAACAAACATACATATACTGAAACTGGATCACTTGCACGCAAGTGTCCTCAAAGAATAAGTCAATAACATGTGCTCGCAAGAGAAGGATGTTACATACACCCCCTCTTGTTTTAAACTTCATCTTGAATTTTCACAGTATATAAATGTAGTAAATAAAGCATCTGACAAGATCTAAATTTCTAATTATAAAAGAAAAATGGAAATTGTTGGTGCATATCATATGCGTCCTCCCAAGTAGCCAATTGTGGACTATAATTGTCCCAATGGACCTTGACTTGATCAATTGTTTGACATCATAGTTGTCGAATGTGATGGTCTATAATGAGTATTGGCTCCATCGTGAGTGCACCCTCGTCTGAAACCTACAAAGAACTCATGTCAAACACATGTGTAGGATCACTAACATAATTTCTCAAAACAAATACATGAAAAAAATCATGCATACGCCTCAAAGAATTAGGCAAGGCTAGTCGATAGGCCACAGGACCTTTCATTTACACAACTTCAAAAGGGCCCACAAACCTAGGAGAGAGTTTAGCACCCTTTCCAAACTTGATCGAAATCTTGTGCGGTTTCACCCACAAGAAGACTCAATCACCAACTTCATAACTATGGTCAATGCGATGCACATCATCATAACTATTCTTCTGATGTTGTGCTTATTTAATCATTTGTCTTATCGTTTGCATTTTTTCTTCCATTTCTTGGATTGCTTCTAGTCATACCAGGACCCTATCCTCGAGTCAATCCCAGCTCAAAGGCATCTGACATGGTCGCTCGTAAAGAAACTCGAATGGCTGCATCTTAGTGGTGCTTTGATAGCTATTATTGTATGCAAACTCTATCACTAGCAAGAACTCTTCCCAACGCTTATGTTGGTCCATCACATACATGCGCAACATATCTTCCAAGATTTGTTTTGTTCTTTATTTATGCCCATATGTCTCTGGGTGATACGCGGTACTAAAGTTAAGTTGGGTTCCCAAGGCCTCTTGGAAACTAGTCCAAAATCGTCGTGTAAACATCGATCCTCGATCCAATATGATCCTTTTAGGCATGTCATGCAATCTCACAATCTCGATGATAAAAACTCTATCTATGTCGGGTGCCTGATATGTCGTATGCACAGGAATAAAATGTGCACTCTTCGTCAGATTGTCTACTACCACGAAAACCGAGTTGTGCCTCCTTACCGTCAGCGACAATCCAACAGTAAAGTCCATCAAAATGACCTCCCATTTCGATTCCAGAATAGTGTGTGGCTATAGTAATCCTTCCAGATGTCTATGTTCAGCTTTCTCTTGCTGAAATTCTAGACATCTCACTATGTAGTTGACTATGTCTGCCTTCATCCCTTTCCAGAAGAATAAGGGCTCAAGGTCTGCCCTCATCTTCGTGACTCCTGAATGAGCCATGTACAGTGCTCTATGAGCTTCATTTAAGATCAAACTTCTCAACTCGTCGTTATGCGATACGTAAATCCAGTTATTATACCTCATCAATCCATTGTTGTCCAAATTATATCCTTCAAACCTAGGTACCAACATGGTGTCTCGTCTGATATTTTTCATAACCCTTTATACCAGTCATCGTCACACTACATAGTTATAATTGTTTCTCGAAGATTCATCTAAAGAGGTATCACCAAAAATATGCATGGTCTCCGACTCAATTCATCTGCCACTCTATTCACTATTCCTTTTATGTAGGTAATCTCAAAATCATACTAGCTAAGAAGTTCTGACCAACTCCTTTGTCGTGTGTTCAAGTCACTTTTCATAAAAATGTGCTACAGACCACAATGGTATGTTTTAGTTCAATTTTTTCCCAATCAGGTAGTGTCTCCACACTCTCAGGACATACACAATGGCCAACAACTCCAAATCATGTGTCGTGCAGTTCTCCTCATGCTTTCTTAATTTCGTAGAGATGTAAGCGATCACTCGACCGTCTTGCATCAAGACTCCACCTAAGCCTTCCTTGGACGCGTCGGTGCATACAAAGAAGTCATCATCCATGTCGGGGACCTTTCGTATCGACGTTGTTGTCAACAACTCCTTGAGCCTTAGAAATGATTCTATGCATTTCTTGGTCCAAACAAACTTCTTGTTTTTCTTCTGCAATTCCATGATCGTATTTTCTATCTTCGAAAAACCTTTGATGAACCATTGATAATATCTAGCTAAACCCATGAAGCTACATACTTTTGGTACGTTTGTCAGTGCAGGCCATTCCATGATATCCTCTACCTTCATTGGATCCACAACGATGCCTTCCTCGGAGATAACATGCCCCAAATAATGAATCCTTGACTGATAAAAATAACATTTCGACAGTTTACCGTACAATTTGTTCTCTCGTAGACACTGTAGTACCAAGAAAAAATGTTCGTCATGTTCTTTCATCGTCCAAGAATGTATCAATATTTCGTCAATGAATACTTGAAAAAACTCGTTCAAGTATTTGCGGAACACCCCATTCATCAAGCTTATGAATACCCTTGGGGAGTTTTTCATTCCAAACGGTAAAACGGTAAACTCATAATGCCTAAACCTCATCTTGAATGCGGTCTTAGGAATGTCTTCCTCTTTGATCTGTAATTGGTGATATCCTGATCTCAAGTCGATCTTTCAAAACGTTGTTGTGCCTTTCATTTGGTCAAACAAATCGTCTATTCTTGGCAACATATATTAGTTCTTGATCGTTGCCTTGTTCAATTGATGGTAGTCAATACAGAGTCTCCACGGCCCATTCTTCTTCTATCCAAAAATAATAGGCGCACCCCAAGGTGACACACTTGGATGTATAAGTCCTAGGTCCAACAACTCCTTTATTTTCATTTTAAAATCCCATAACTCAAGCATTGACATCCGATAAGACGGTCTTGCTATCATTTCAGTTCCAGGTTTTAAGTCAATGGTAAATTCGAGCTCTCTTTTGGGCCGCAAACCTGGTAAATCTTCTAGGAACACGTCCACAAAATCTCATACTACTGGAAGGTTTTCTAATCCTTCTTCCACGCCCTTGTCGTTCAACGCTAAGATTTCATATATTTGGCATCCCTTGTGCATGCTCTTTCATAGCTATAGGGAAGAAATGAACCTTAGGGAAACTCCCTGATTTCTTCCTACAATCACTCATTTATGTCCCTCATCGTCGTTCAAATTTAACTGTTTCATCTTACAATTGAGTATCGCATCATTCAATTCCAACCAGTCCATATCGATCACAACGTCATAAGATCCTAATATCATGACGTACAAGTTTTCCTTAATTACAAAATCTCCCAGGTTGAGGCTACATTCCATAAACTTTCCTCCAACCTTCTTCTTGGCTCCCAAATCCATTTCCACATAGCTAAACTCATCATGTTCGACTGCCTTTACCTTAATTATTTTTATCATTGCACTAGAAATAAAGCTCTAGGTAGCACCTGGATCTATCAAAATACTAAAGGTCTGGTCAGTGATGGTACTTGATGTCTCAAGAATAGTAGACTATTTCTCGGGCTGGCGGTTATTCACCGCTGCATGAATCTGGTGGGCCTTGCCCAAATCTCTTACTGTAGTGTGTTTGACTGACCCGGCTGCTCTGGCCCTCTCAACCCGACAGTCACAGTGGTAATGTGGCTCTCCACATGTCCAACATCCAGTCTACAGTCCAGTACTCCTGGTCCTCAAAGTATAAGTCGTTGATCCCCCAGCCTGAAACCCTAGTTTGTTCTACTGAACATGCCTAAATTGATGCTACTACAGATGAAATTGTTGGTGGTGTTGTGGTCCTTTGTAGGGAGTCTGCCACTGAGGCATCGTTCACATGGTGTCGTGAATGTGGATCCTCTCAAAGTACCTCGATACCATGATGGATGTTTAGTTGGTGTTTGATGCTGCGACGCACCAGATGTCGGTTGTCTCATTGGTCTCACAGTAGTGCTCCTCTAACCCTCGATGAACAACTGTTCCTCAACTATGAGGGAATTTCGGACTACATCGTGCAAAATTTGAGGCATTAGGATCCTCACCTTCGCACAAATGATGGAGTTAAGTAAAAACACAAACTTTTTTACCTTGAGCTTCTTGGTGTTCATATGTGGAGCATACCTAAGCAGCTCCATGAATTGGCCCTCGTACTCGGGCACCGTACAACTGTCCCGTTGTAAGGCAAGGAATTCATTGAGTTGGCGCTCAATGAATTCCTCTGACAAATACCTCTCCTAGAACTGCTCCTTGAAAAATTCCCATGACACATCTTCAATGACCATGTTCAGTTGTGGCAGCAGCATCTTCCACCATAGAAGAGCACTCCTCTTTATCTGAAATACCGCCATATGAAATTTCATGTTGGAGGTGTAGTTGCAAAGTGCGAAGCACATTGCTATGTTCTTCAACCATGCCTTGATGGTTGTGTCATCCGTGGAACCCAAGAACTCAAGAAACTTGACCTTCTCGAGTTCTCTGTGAATTCTACCAGTACTGGTTGGGGTGTGTTGCAGACCCTTAGGGGGTATAGGTGCTCTGGCCTAATCTCTATCTAGATGGTTAATCAAGGCCTCTAACATCCTCTAAAAGGACCTGATCAACCCAACCACCTCTGCCACAAGAATATTCTCTTTTCTAATGACTTGTTCTTCTCCCTGGGGGTTAGAACCCTCTAGCATGGATGTTATTGGAGGTGTCGTGCCTCCTCCCATATCACCACGTCGTTTGCCTCCGTGGAATCCTCTAACCATGATTACCTGCAGGGACACAATTCAATTTAATTAGTGATAAATTATTAATCAAGTGTTTAATAAACTGTAAGACGTAATGATCCCAATTCATAGGGTTGAACCCACTCTGATACAATATGTAACAACCCTCTGTTACGACTAAGCAAAGCGAAGCACAAAAGGTATTTTTTGTTTGTTTTTGTTTTTAAATCATTAGGAATTTTCATCAACACATAATTCAACAACACATAATCAACGACA
>JASDQU010309791.1:37749-51331 GCA_032191745.1 Picea mariana | reverse complement strand
TGTATAGTAGATCAGTGTAATGTCTTTGAGATATTAGAGGATATGTTAGGGGTCTTGTGCATGTATTTGATGAATTTAATGATGAAATATGATTGACATTGCTATGATCCCAAGGACTGATGAGCCCATGGAGGGCGAATTTTTTGATGTGCAGGACCATACCCGACAGACAGGTACCAGTGGACCGGTACATATGGGGATATGATTAGCTCGAACCTCCATGGGGCTGAAGAGCCCACCAAATGGTTGCTGGGATGGCAGAGACAGGACAACGTTATGATGAGCCTTTGCACATGAAGAAAGAAGGATGTTCCACCCAGGACACTTTGGCTAAGCCCGACCTAGGGGGAATCACCCACCTCAGATGGAACGTTTGCCCCTTGATGGACAGGACGTCACCTAGAAGAGCAGGACTTTATCTTGAGCGTGTGGCAGTGTGATGAGGCCATTTGGCATGTGTGGCAGCTTGGATGAGCCCTAGAAGGGCTAACGTCTGGCTTCTGGATGCTGGATATGCCCAAAAAGGGCCAACATCTCCCTCAGAAGGGCTTGACGTCCCACCTTTTGCTCATATTATGTCATTTTTCTAGCAGTTAATGTAAAAATAGTGTAAATTTTGTAGTCAACCTTTTCGGCTATTTTAATGACCTGTTTTTTAATTGAAAGGTCATGGATTGATATATATTGAGGACGTTTTTCCTCATTTTAAACATAACACAACTCACTCTCTTGTGAGAGACTATCTTTTAGCCTTTGTCTGGTATTTTTGGTGTTTCAAGTGAGGCGCAACTCTTCTTGGAGGATTTCTCTTGGCATATATGGTGTTTCTCTCAAGGAAGGTTTACAACTAGGGTTTGATTATGCTTTCTTCATGTCATGTAAGTGAATTTTTCATGCAAAACTTCTTAAGTGAATGGTTGTAGGCTTAATTTCTTACATTTTTCTATTATATTGTTGAATCTTGAAACCCTACGTAGCAAGCACACAAGTAGGTCATTCCTATATGTCCCCTTGTTTGAGAAATAGTTTTAGCCATTGAAGAAGGAAGATATAGCCTAGCCGTTGCTACACTTTTTCTCCCTTTTTTTGAGCTAGCGTTGAAGTTATAGGTTGAAAAGAGGAGACGTCCTAGGCCTAGTTGAATCTACACCTAGGGTTTTCACCTTCTAGGGTTTGAAAGCCTTGCCCCTGCAACACTTTCTCCCTTAAATCTGTACTTTGAAGCTAGCCGTTTTGCCAAAAGTATTTAGAGAAAGAGGAAGGAGCACGAGGCCTTTCTTAAGCAACATCGAAGTGAGGCTCCTTCCCTTAGGGTTTTGATTCTAAGGCCCTGCCATTGCAGCACCTTGGAACCCTACCTTCCAGTCTCTAAGTTTGAGTCCATTTACCCTAAGGCACTGGTATTTTCTCCAACGTTGAGCTTGTAGTGTGTAAAATCATCTTTTAAATTTTCATTCTTTGAAACCCTAACTAACCCTAATGCTACTAACCTAGGTTGACGTCATACCTGACGCAACAACCTTTTTGACTAATAATTAAGCAATTAAATGATGACGTCAAGCTTTTATTGAGCAAATTGTTGATTGAAAATATTGTTGGCTTGGTCATTTTTGTAGACATTGATGAATTGGTGATCTTTCATAAGCTATTTAGCAGAACGTTGACTGCATCTTGTCTATTACATTGCTTATTAATTGAGATCAGATAGTTAAGAAGTACTAACCCTTTGAGTTATAGCCTGCAAATATTGTATTGCATTGTTATCATCTTGTTCCAAGCAGGTGTTTTCAACAGGGACTTCACTTCTTTGTTGGTTGATTAGCCGGATTATCTGAGACTGGTGGTAACATGTGAGGAGGGAAAACCTTAACTCTTGACCTTTTATTCTTTGCCTCTTCAAACCTCAGGTTACCAGGGACATCTCCCCTGGGATAACCTCCCTAAACAGAAAGAACCTCCCCATTGAGGTGGCATTGGGTGGGGAAGGTTCCAGTTACGCCAGTTTGTCCACCATCCTATAGCCTGTGACCTAAAATACAAACTGCGCAATAACAATCCCCAAAAGAGAAAATCAAGAACTTAAAACATAAATTTTAAACTCTTTCTCAGAAAGAGACAACACCTAGACACAATTTTACATCATCACAGTATCTTTTAGTTCAGAAAGTTCAAAGCAAGCTTACAATCTTATCTCAGGGTTGAGAGATTTTCTCTTCTCTTATTTTTTCAAGAAAACTTGAGGAAAGTTGAAAATGTCATTATTGATAGGTTGCCTACTTAAGGGTTTATGGTCATTATTGTTTAAGCTTATGTATTGATATTATTGAATTTCTTCCTATTCTTTTAAATAGTAAGATAATGAATTATTGCAATAGCATGCAATTGCATTATGTAAGTGGTAACCACATTACCAAATTTTTAGTGTTCTTGAAGAAATTGTAATTAATAATGTTGGTAATTCTAGTTGAAATTCGGAATAGATTGAAGTCATGGGAATTAGATACTTCCTTGTTCCTCGGAATAATCATCAATATTGAGACCTTAAATGGTCAAGATCAATCAGATGAATCATGGACTTGAGTGTTGATTATGTTTCTTGGAGGTCCTAACTTTGCAAGTAGGTTGGATGGGTAGATATCCTGGATTGCTTGTGTTATTATTTATTTTGTTAGAAGCATTGATGTTCTATAACAAAACTTGCAATGTAGGATGTAAATGAGAAACAAATTTGTAAAAAAAAGAGAAGTATGTTAATGTCTAGTAACATTGTTCTTTGATGTTTAGAAAGAAAAAAAATATATATCCACTACTGTACTCACTTACATTTATGTGGTAATAGAGGAGCTATTACATATAGTATTAGAGCGGGTTCAACCCTGTGACATTGGACCGTTACGCCTTCCACTATGTTAACTGAATGCTAAAAATTATATTGCTAATTAAAATTTGAAATTGTACATGCAAATAATCATGGTTAGAGGATGCAGGGGAGTTAAATGACATGGTGTTGGGGAAACAGGTGTGACACCTCCGATAGTACCCACGCCAGAGGATTTTAACCCCTAGGGAGAAGAACCAACCACTGAGTAAGAGCAGGTTGTTGTGGGAGATGTGGTAGGTATGATGATATCCTTTCGGAGGATGTCAGAGGCGTTGATCAACCACCTGGATAAAGATGAGGACAAAGCGTTTGTGCCTAATGAGGGTTCACAATGCACCCCATATGGTAGTAGTAGTATACAAAGAGAACTCAATAAGGTGAAATTTCTCGAGTTCTGGGGTGCCCTAGACGGCTTAGCCGTTGAGGCATGGTTGGAGAACATGGCGATGTGATTCACACTTCATGATTACACCTCCAACATGAAAATTTGCATGGCAGTCTTTCAATTGAAATTCAATTGAAAGGGAGTGCTCTTGTCTAGTGGAATATGCTCCTACCTCAACTAAACATGGTCATCGAAGACATTTCATGGGAAATGTTAGAGGAACAGTTCCGGGATAGGTATTTTTCCGAGGAATTCATTGAGCACCAACTTAATGAGTTCAATGCCTTACAATAGGGTGGTTTTACGGTGCCAGAGTATGAGGCTAGATTCATGGAACTACTTAAGTATGCTCCACATCTGAACAAAGAGAAGTTAAAGGTCAACAAGTTTGTGTTTGGCCTTAACTTCAACATTTGTGCGAAGGTGAGGATATTAATGCCTCAGACATTGCACGATGTAGTTCAGAAGGCCCTCATAGTCGAGGAAAAGCTGAACAGTAGGGGTCAGGGCATGACTCCTTCTATACCGACTGGACAGATGACTTCAGGAGAACAACAACATCACACACTAACCAGACATACTTCAGGGCATCGAGATACGCCTAAAGGACCTATGTTCTTGACACCACGACGATAGACTCCTCAGCATAGGAATCCTTATAGAGGACCACAACAACAACAACAATGTTGTCTATAGCAACAACAACAATTTAGGCATGTTCAACAGAACGAACCAGGATCACATATTGTTAGGCCAACAACTTCTACTTAGGGGACCAAGAGCACTGGACCGAAGACTGGATGTTGGACATGTGGAGAGCCACATTACCAACGAGATTGTCCGATTAAGAGGGCTAGAGCGACCAAATCATTAAGACCCACTACAGTTGGAGATTTGGAAAAGGCCCACATGATACATGCAGTGGTGAACAACCACCAGGCCGAACACCAGTCCACTGTGCTTTAGACGTCAAGTATAATCATCGACCAAAATTTTAGCATTTTGATAGATCCAGGTGCCACATAGAGATTTATCTCTAGTGCAATGCTAAAGAGAATTAAGGTAAAGGCGGTCGAGCAGGATGAGTTCAGATACGTAGAAATGACATCGGGTTCCAAACAGAAGGATGGAGGAAAGGTTACAGACTGTAACATTAACTTTTTGTAACAAAGTTCAACCTATATGTCACAATCTTATGATCTTATGACATAGTGATTGGTATGTATTGGTTGGAATCACATGATGCGATACTTAACTTTAAGATGAAACAATTAAGTTTGATAGACGATTTCGGGCATAATAGAGTGATTGTAGGAAGAAACCAGGGAGTGTCCTTGAGGTTTATTTCTTCCCTACAACTACATAAGAGTATGCGCAAAGGATGCAAGCTTTATGCAATCTTAGCACTAAATTAAAAGGGGGATGGAGAAGGATTATAAAACCTTTCTGTAGTGAAAGAGTTTGCAAACATGTTCCATAAGAGTTACCAAGTTTACCGCCTGAAAAAGAATTGGAGTTTACAATAGACTTGGAACTTGGAACTAAACCGATGGCGAAAACGCCTTATCGGATGTCAACGCCTGAATTGCAGTAGTTGAAAATGCAATTAAAGGAAATGTTGGATTTGGGACTTATACGTTCAAGTGTGTCGCCTTGGGGTGCACCAGTTATTTTCGTGAGAAAGAAGGATGGATCATGGAAACGTTTTATTGAATATCGTCAATTGAAAAAAACGACGATCAAGAACCAGTATTTGTTGCCAAGAATAGATTATTTGTTTGATCATATGAAAGGAACAACATTTTTTTCGAAGATTGACTTGAGATCAGGATATCACCAATTACAAATTAAAGAAGAAGATATCCCTAAGACTGCATTTAAGACGAGATTAAGACACTATGAGTTTATAGTTTTACTGTTCATATTGACAAACGCCCCGAGGGTATTCATGAGTTTGATGAATGGGGTGTTCCGTGAATACTTGGATAAGTTTGTTCAAGTATTTATTGATGACATACAAATTTATTCTCGGATGAAATAAGAGCATGAGTAACATTTAGTATTAGTTGTACAATGTCTACAAGAAAACAAATTGTACGGGAAACTATCTAAATGTTCTTTTTACCAATCGAAGATTCATTACTTGGGACATATCATATATGGAGAAGGTATCATTGTGGATCCAATGAAAGTAGAGGCTATTATGGAATGGACAAAACCGAAAAATTACAAGAAGTATGCAAATTTATGGGTTTAGTAGGATATTATTGAGGATTCGTCGAAGTTTTTTCGAAGATAGCAAATCCAATCACTGAATTGCAGAAGAAGAATAAGAAATTCGTTTGGACAGAGAAATGCGCAGAAGCATTTCAAAAGCTCAAAGAGTTGTCTTAGCCTACCCCTTGACTTCTTACCTTAACGCTTAGAGACCTAGACTATATCACTTGTATGAATGAAGCGCTCGCTTAGTTAGTCAGTGCTCCTACTTACCTTCTCTTAGAACCACCGAATGGAATGGTCAAACTTGTATGTAGTAGCATGTTTCTGCAGGATGATGATTTATTAGTTGAAAGGGTTGACCTTTAGCAGTAGATTTGAGCAGATGTCGTTTAACTGTCGGATGGGATGGGATTATAGTCCATCAGAATAGAGCAACCTCCTTGGATGGACGGACAGCTTTAGACCTAGGATATGCTGCCTTTTATCACACTTTCTTTAGGAATGCTTTGTTGGTATGGGGCACTCTGACTATGAAACCTTTCACCCCTGCCTTACCTTTAAAGTGCATACACCCTATCTACCTTCAGACTTCAGAGCTAAACATGTTAGCCTTAGAACACTTGGATGAATGAAGCCCTTAGTTAGGAGGGAATGCTATGAACAACCCCTTATATCTTCTCAGGAATGAGTGGATCAATCTCTTACCCGTCTTCTATTTAGACTTTTCTTTTCAATACAACCTATTTACCCTAGACATTAGGATTCCAGGTACCACCTATTAGATTCTAGTTCAGTCGAGCCTTGGATTATCTAATTTAGGAGACCTACCCCTTTCTTTTAATGCCTAGAACCTCATAGTTATCCACCTATTCTACTAGACCTTTCACTTGCTACTGCTACCCTAGGACGAGGGAGGGAGTGCTGCTCAACCCATGCATGACCTTCGATTATTAGAAGCCACCGGATAGATAGATGGGTCAATTAGCCGAGAGAGAGAGTTTACTTTTATCTGATATTGTTTAACTGCCGGATGACTTGGTGGATTATGGTCCATCAGAGAAACCTCATTGGATGGACAGGCTTCTTACATTGATAGGATATTATGCCCAAGCCAAACAGCCAGGATATGCCTTTGATAAAAAACACTTGCCTTTATGACTCTTAATTGGGAGGTATGAAGCATAAGACTTTACTTACGAGCATCCACCGATCTAACAAACTTTACTTACTGACTTGCCTTATTATGAACTCTTTCGGGTACCACATACATCTCCCTTCTGGGTACCGCTATTACCTATCCCGCTGAGGAGCCTTTTCTTTTTTAGTCCTTGCTTACCACCCTTGTTTACTCACCTACACCTATAGGCCTTACTCAATCCTTACTTAGAACCTATTGAGCTTGTAGTCGGGGATACAACACGAGCTCTTATATTTGGTACCATGTTACTACTGAGGAGCCCTGCTGAGACGAGTCAGGAATTAGAAACTCCAGAACTTATTAGACATGGTGGCGCGGCTGGATGATCGATTAGCCGAGGGAGGACCTTTCGTAGCTAGATTCCCTTGCTACCCATACACAATCGCTAGATGACATGGCCTAGATGACATGGCAGGGTGGCTAGATGGATGGGATTAATGGAATGAATCACCTAACATGCAAGAAATTAGCTAAAGCCCTACTTCAAAACACAAATTATCAACCCAGATGAGCCATACGCCCCTCTTTTTTCACTTTTAACGCCACACAACTAAGTTTTTGTTACTAAATCTTTCATATTTTGAATATATCGGACACCTGGAATCCATCTTACCGGACTTTTCACGGAGTGCCTTATTCTTCATCAATGAGTTAGGGCATCACTCCATCCGTATCCTAGGGTGAAGGCAGTAGTAAGTAAAGGATAGAACTAGGTGAATAACATGGTTGTAGTAAGTAAAGGGTTCATACATAGATTCCGTACCCTACTGATCTGATTCTAGGCTTCAGCAAGAGGTTGGGAAACACTCCGTTGTTGTTGGGTGAAGGTAGTAAGATAAGGGTAAGGTTGGTCGGTTGAATCCCGTTCCGATAAGGTATAGTGCAGTATCCAGTAAGCAATGAATTCAAGTGGCATAGGTAGAAGGCATGTGCCAGGTCTTCAGGTGGGAAGTTCTATGTCTTTGCAGTAGGTTTGAATAGATTCAGAGTCTAATCAGTAAGGAAGGCTCAGCCGTACCACCAATAGTTCATACATGGTACTACCCATAATAATGAATAAGGGAAGAGGGGGGTAGTAAGGTAACGAGTTCATAGCATACTTCTTATCTTCTGGCTCCTATTCCTGGCTTCAACAATGGGAGGTTCTTCATCAACTAGGGAGATAGTAAGTGAAAGTTCTGGTAGAACAAGTGGTTACATGCAAGGCACTAACATGAGCAAGTGGGAATCATCCATATCTTGGCAATACTGGTTGGCTGTTTGAATTAATCAATCGTATGAGTCTGGCCTGGTTGTTAATCCCGTCCCGACAAGAGAAGTCTAGTGGTACCTACAATTAATGAGGGAAGTGTTAAGGGATAAGTAAGTATGGTAATTATGAAAAGTAAAGTGGAAAGTAGGAAAAAGGTATCAATAGTCATAGGGGTACCCACCAAGTAAGATTCATTAATCAAGTGCTCTTGAATGCTTGTGAACAATGAATGGTCTAAGTTCAAGTAATGGATCCTCCCTCCATTCTATGTATTCTCTAAAGGTTGAATATGCCCACGTAGGTTGATAGCATGCACACGAAGTAAAGGCAAATAAGGGATCTAAAGTTCATACGAATGTTCTAAGGACCCCCAAAAAATCTAATAAGTTCTGGCTATTGAGAGTCTATCCGGCCGGCAGTTTCCACACGATCCAATGACTGGTGCTACCCAAGCAAAGGCATCCCCTTCATTTATCAAGTAGGTTGACCAAATGTAAGGAGGTGACAGCAATGTTATATGCCCACCCACTAAAGCAAGCCCATCCTTCCTTCCATCCAACAAGATCGGGGGTTTGGTTGTAGTTCCTAAATTCCAAGTTGCCCTCTTCATTTATTTCTTCCCCTCAAATAACTAGCTGGTTCGGCGGCTTCGTTGGAAAAACCCCATCTAAAAAAGGGATCAGGTGGGGGGGATGGCACAAAGTTGTTAGTAATGGTGAAGTGTAAGATTTGTCACTTTCCGGGTAGGTTTCTGGATAGACAAAACTTTCTGTATGTATGTATAAACCTTTTCACGTTGGGAAAACAACCATTGTTAGAAAGAAGATCCAATGAGAAGGTTGGTTCATAAATAAGAAGCAATCTCAACGCACAAGTGGTAGCTGTCAAACATAAAGGTCTTCCTGTAGGCTCAATCTGGCCCTTCCTAAAATCACGGTATATGGGACCTTAAGTAAATGGATAGGCCTGAACTTCCTTCCATCTAAAAGGTCTGTCTATCAAATAGTTTCTTTCCTTTTGCACTCACCTAAAGAAAAAAGGTCATTAGCTCTAAGTTCTGATGGGTCAAAAGAAAGGTATGTCTGTGTATAGGGGTTATTCTAACTGAAAGGGGTATGTCTGTCAAACCCTATCTCTCTTGACCGTGCCACATTCGGCAAACAGTGATTGTGATCAAGAATCTAAAAAATAAGTTAGACTTCATAAGAAGATCCAAATATAAAAGGCATTTGGTTGGGGGCCTGTCACCAAGTGTGTAAGGGTGGGTTCAAAATCCTAGCAATAGAAGGTTATGAAGACTAGTCCTGTAAGAGAAAAACAAAATGTGAGGATTGCAGAGATATCACTTTCAATAAGCACATATATAAGATGGAGGCCTTATTCAGGTTCCTAAATTCAACACAAAGCATGATTTCTCAATTATTATTTATAATAGGCATCAGATTAGCAACCCAGGCCGAGTACTTGACAGGGATTATCTCTTTGCATCACAAAGCTTTTTGATCTCCTTTTGGACAAGAGGGTGAAGCAGAGGAAATATATCTACTCTTTCTTGAAAGGATTGACATCATCCTTGAGAGGAATATGATGTTTCAATATGGATGGAGAATAAGTCTTCAAGTCCTCATACTTCTAGGCAAAAACATTCTCAAACTCCTTGAACAACATGATATACTCCATTTTTTCTGAAGGAGACAAGGTCTTGGACAACTTGAAAAATTGAGGATTCTCTTCTGTGCCTAGATTGCAGTCCTCTATCTCAAAGAGTTATGGATTTATAGAGGGTTTTAGAGGCACACCATTCAAGTCAAACAACCTTTCCAGAGGGACCAAACCTCTAAGGATCAAAATTTTCTTCGACTTAATGACTTTTTTACCCCCCAACATGTTAGTAGCATAATGATCAGATAGATAGCCCATGTAAAGTTAACCTTATTCCTCATCCCCATCTGAATCAATGTTCATAATTGCATATTCATCTACCATGGTAAATAATCTCTTCATCTGCTCATCATCTTCAAACACTTTCCACTTTTTGATATTGTCAAGGATAGTCGCCTTGTGCATTATTTTAATAGAATAGGAGAAATGGTCAAGGTTAGGAGGTCTGAACTCAATAGTAGATTTGGATAGATTGTCATCCCTATGATTTCTTTCTCTATGGACAACAATAATGTTGACAACATCAAAGAATTTTTCAAACATATCCCACATCTCATGCTTGTATTTCCTTAACCTTGGATGTTTGGTCTAGTAGATGTCCTTTACCTGGTTCACTATTAGATCAGACTCTCCGAATATTTTGAGAAGCCTAATGCCCATTTTTCTCGCAGTATCCAATCCTAGGATTGGGGCCTCATATTCTGCCACATTGTTTCTACATTCAAACTCAATCCTAAATCCATGAGGGAACTCTTTCCATTGAGGAGAAATAAATAGTACCCCTACCTTGTTTCCATCTTTGTTACATACCCCATCAAAATTGAAATTCCAGAGGCTAGAAGGGTTTGTTCTTTCCTCGTAATACATGATTTTCATACCCATCTACAGGGCTGACTCATAATTGAGAAGGAAAATCCCAATGTCATCTGAACCGTAGGAAGGAAAGTGAGATGGATTTTTAGGGTAACTAAGAGTGTAGGTCATCTTGGCTCCCTAAACAAATGACAAATGTAACACCCAAAGATAGGCATAGTGGCATAAGATAGGTCAAATTGAATACTTCCACCCACAGGGGTCCCCCAATGTCTGCCACATGCCATAAGTGGAAGGACATCTGCAATAACAACATCCATCATAATCAACTTCCTCGGTATCTACACCATTCTTATGACCATGTCTTTTATCATCCCAAAGCATTGGAACCACTTGGAATAAAACGAATTTAAGTCTTTATAGGGCCTTGTGATTCCCAATCCCAAATTTGAAATTACTACCAAAGGAATTAAGGAATGAGAGACTCTAGAATCATATAAGCAGTTATGGAGATGAGGGTTTTGGATCTCTAGGGTGATGTAGAAAGGAGGGGTAAACTGGTCCTTCCCATCTAGTAGGTTTCCCAACACAATATTCAGTGCATCATCTTGGATATTAATTCAATTTTATTGTAGGGGAATTTCATCTTGCAAAGGCATGACATGTGCAACTTGGCCCACAATTCTATTCTGATCAATTTGGACTCTAGTAGGCTGGGTCTGAGGTTGTTGTCTTACTGCCAGATCTCAGACACCTCTCTCCAATGGGTAGATTCTTTACAACCTAATAAAGATGCATGGGGACTTTGAGTTTTCTAATTTGATGCCTCATATTCAGAGAGTGGAGGCACTAGAGTGGTTTTTTTAGGGGTTTTGGTCAATTTCAATGGTTTAGCTAGAGTGGCATTAGGTTGTTGTGATGTTGGGCACTTCCCATTAAACCCAATAACATATGTAATCTTAGACTGTGGCACCTCCTTGGGTTCTTATCTGACTAGAACAATAGGTATTTGAAAGTTAGAGCTGCTAATAAGGCCAACCAATAAGGTAAGGCTAAGAATACCAACCAAGAGAAGGTCTATAACCAGAGAGGGTGTAACCAGATATTCTGTCACAGTCCTACCTATGCCTGAATTAGTGAGTAAACCAGAAGATATATTAATGGCGATACTATTAACGATAATATAGTAAGTAAGAAACAAGAATAGAAAGCTTTCATTCTGTCTGTTCGTTTGATCCAGGCATCGAGTGGATATATAAGTCCTTAGCCCATATATATAGATATAATGGAATTAGGCCCATTACCTTTTATTCATTTTTATGAAATTAGGGAAACTCCTGATGTATGTATGTGTGCAGTGAGGGAAAGAAAAGGAAGGTAGGGACTGAATAAGGTGGTAAGTAAGACGGACAAAGTAAGACCTTGAGGACAACATCCCATAACCCCAAATCCAGGACCGCAAAAAAAAAAAAAAAATAGCCTTAACGAGGCAAGGCCACCCAAACCCTTCTCCACCAGCACTCCTCCCCAACAGGCCTTAAAACACATGCAAGTGGGCCTACTTAGCTAAATGCATTACCAGAAAGAAGGGTGTCTGGCCTATACTACTTCCAAAAGGGAGATGAATTTACCACTTTCTCCTTGGCCTTATTCTATCCCTAGTTACCGAAGTGAGATGTTCTGAGTTAGCGAGTCAAAGCACAAGATATCGATCTTTGTATACTCCACCACTACTTTACCCACTTAGTTCGTTTGGGCCAAAGTCATTTAAAGCCATTCGCAACATTTCAGAACTGGTCCCGCACCTTGAAAGGAGTAGGGCCAAAGTATATAAAAGGCATAGGGTCCCATTTGATAAGGTCCGAAGGACCTCCCTTTCAGGCCCATAAAGTATTGAAAGGGGTCTGGGTGGGACACAGACAAAGATGCTTGGACACGCTGGGACAGAGACCTGAGGGAGAGATGCTTGCCAGTGAAGGGAGTCTTCTCTTCTTTCTATCTATAGGTAGGGTTGAAGAGAGATTGTTAGGGGCCGACTTGTTAGGGGCTGGTTAGGGGCCCGTTAGGGACCAAGGGTCAAGAAGAAATAAGGCAGGGCGGGTTTACCGACCGAACTACAGAAAGACAGTAAGGCATTCTCAGGTAAGGGCCTAATGATTGAGGGTATTTGGTGCGGCGAAGAACAGTTCAATGCCTGTTGTATCGGATCACATAAGTACCATATAACAGGTGGTTGTGCACCCACTATCTAGTAGCCAACGACCCGTTAGTTACTTGAAGTGGCCAGGAGGAACAAATTCAGTTTATGGCCTTCACTTTCATAGCCATGTGCCCTGCATCCTCAAATTGGACCAAATGTGCATACCGTGCAAAGGCATAATATTTATGTTAACATGAATATTTCTGAGGTGCTTTCTACCAGGTCAAGATGCTAATATAACGTCTAGTATGTGGTTCAAAATGGTCGAAGCATGGCGAGCAGGGCATCATCGGTTAATATCCTACGTGGTGGACTTATATTAGGAACTGCTCCTGATCCTCCAGCAGAGTTTGTTCCACTGGGCATCACTAATCCTACCATGGGTCTTTTTGGAGTCTGTTCGGAGGTGTGGTCCCTACTTCTAGTTGGTCCCAAACAGGGGTAGTTGGCACTGTTTCTGGCTGTATGGCTGTGGGGGCACTATGACTCTCTAGAATTTGGTTCAGCCTCCCTCCTTCTCTTTTCCAGATAACAAAGGCCTTAAATGCTTACTTACACATTTATATAGTGCAAACATCTAACAGATTAAAATAGTTAGTAAGTAATCCTCCGACTAAATAAATTAGATATAACTCACCTTGCACCCAAGTTCTAATTAATAATGCTAACCCCCGCCTGTTGGAATTGGAACCGATGAACGATAACTCACCTCTATATCTATATTAGAAACACACAATGACGACTTGGCCCTAACCCCGACGAGAGAGATTTACTACGGTAACCAACCTCTATATTAACTAGTATTAACTAGATTCGACACTTAGGGAGAGGAACGACCAACTCTATGAAGGGGACTTGACCAAGTTGATTGCTTGTAGAAACACCTTGCAAAGGAGGAGAAGCGTTAGAGTGTCAAGAGGAGGGCATGAAGCTATAGATAGCATGGGGTAGCTTGGTTGCTTGGTTGCTTT
>JASDQU010309791.1:21441-36511 GCA_032191745.1 Picea mariana | reverse complement strand
TTCCCTTATCCAGATTGACATTAGGGACGTCTCCCTTGGACTTGCCCTCCTAAATAGAAAGAGCTCCCCATTGAGGTGACATTGGGTGGGGAAGCTCCTGTTACCACGGTTTTACCCTTGACTCAAGCTATTCCTACAAACCGTGCGATAACAGGCCCTCTAGGGCCATGCTCAGGTCAATCCTGCTCTCGATACTCCATGTCTAGGACCTGTGGGCCTCGAGACATGATCTCCTAGTTATCCCTAGAAAACGGGGATAACAGGACACCTTATCCTTTTCTCCAGACTTGTATTGCAGGCTTGTGTAACGTCTTTGAGCTGTTAACTGATGTATTAGGGATTTTATGCACATGTTTAATAATATTGATGATGAGATGTGACCTAGGGGGGTTGACCCATTTTTAGTGGAACGTTGGCCTTGGAAGGCCTAAGACGTCACCCATGAGGTCCATGATGTCATCCTTGCTTCATGGACGTTTTGGCAGATGGACAGGGCATTTGGCACGTGTGGCAGATTGGAGAAGCCCAAGAAGGGCTAACGTTTTGCTCCCGGGGGATGCATTTTCCCTAGAGGGGGATAACGTCACCCTAGAAAGGGGATGACGTCCTTCTATTTCTTGATTAGGGTGTTAATTTGTCATTTAATGTAAAACAGTATAATTTTCAATATTTTGGCCTTGTCGGCCTTTTTATGACCTAAAAGTAAATTAGGTCATTGATACAGTATAAATGAAGGATTTTTACCTTCATTTTTTCATGATCTCTGACTCACCACTTGGTGAGGTCTGAAATTTGCGCCCTATCTTGGGTTATTGGCTGATTTAATGATGCACATTTGTTGAAGGAAGACTATTTTGGCATATTTTGGCATTTCTCTTGAAGGAAGGTGTTAAACTAGGGTTTGCATTGATATTTATTGGTGAATTGTAAGTATTTTTCTGCAAAACTTCTTGAATGAATGGTTGTAGTCTAATTTCTTGCATATGTTTATAAATTTTGCTAAATCAAAACCCTAGGTGACAAGCACACGAGTAGGTCCTTGTCTCATGTCCCTGAGAGAGAAATTTTCAGCCATTGAAGAAGGAGAGAGCCTCGCTGTTGCTACACTCTCTTCCCTTCTTCTTCTGTTTCTAGCCGTACCATCTAGAATCCAAGAAGAGAGAGACACCCTGAGCCTAGGTCTACTACACTTAGGGCCGTACTTTTTCTAGGGTTTGCTGAAAGGCCTTGCTGTAGCAACACCTTGTCTCATCAAACCCTCCAGTTTTGGTTATATACTTTATTCTTGAGCTAGCCATTTTGCCAGTTGAGTTAAGGAAGAAGGAGAGAGCATGAGGCCTTGCTGTAGCAACACCGAAGTGAGCCTCTTTCCCCTTGGGTTTTGATTTTGAGGCCTTGCCTTAGCAACACCTCAAAACTTCTCCCTCTAGTCCTTAGTCTTCGTCTCCTTCAACTCTTGCGTTCTTCATTATTGACTCCATTTAACCCCAAGGCACTGATCCTAAAACCTCATGCATTGAAGTGGACTTGATCCAAACACTCTCAAAACCTTGAATTGAAACCCTAACTTCACTAACCCTAGCCTAAACTAACCTGCTAACCCTAAGTGTTGCCGTCATCCTTTGCTATTTACATCATTTGTGCAGTAACGTTTTGTTTTATGAGCAAATTGAATGGTGATTTAGGCATAAATTGAATGAAGCGTTGATCTGCTACATTGAATGCCATATCATTTCAGTAATTATTGATAAAGTGACATAGTTCTCATTGCTATTTATAAACATTGACTTCGTCAATATTCATTCCTAAATTGCTTATATGTTTATCAGATAGACATTAATTTATATGAAGTACTAACCCATTGAACTAGCTTGCATATATCAGTTTGTTGTTGCTTTGTTCCAGGCAGGTGCATTTCTTTGGCGGTTTTACTTCATCATTGGTTGTTTAGTTGGGAATATCTGATTGGTGGTGACTTGTGAGGGGGGGAACTTATCCTTGTCTTATTATCCTTAAGCCTCCTCAAAAACCCAGGTCACCGAGGACGTCTTCCCTAGGCCTAACCTCCCTAAAAAGAAAGAACCATCCCATTGTGGTGACATTGGGTGGGATTGGTTCTTGTTACGCCAGTTTGGCTCTCTATCTTATAGCCTTTTATCCTTGTTAGAAACTGTGCGATAACAGAGACAAACTGGAACAACAGAGGCATTCATCTCAGAGTTTCAGTGGGTAGCAGTGGCATGGAAAGATATATCCGAGCCCCGACTGATCATGTTATTCACAAAAGGGCTCACAGAACCCTTGAGAAGATGGGTGAAGGCATACTGGCCTCACACCTTGCAGAATGCCATCCTACGCACTAGAGATTTGGTGGACTCAGTTCCAAAAACTAAACCCTTTTCCAAACCCTTCATACCATACAAGGATCGAGATCGCAAGCCATTCCAGAGAATGGAAGGGCAAGGAGAAGCTGGATGATGACACGAGACGAGAGTTGATGAGGAAGAAGCTTTGCTTCTCTTGCAAAGACCCTTGGGTCCCAGGGCATAGATGCATGGGAAAGAGACAGATCCACTACATTGAAGTGGAATCAGGCAGTGAGGAGGAGGACGAGGATATCGGGGCATGGGCAGATAGTGATTTAGAGGATGAGACCACTCATGAGCCAGAGCAGCAGCAGAAGAAACCTCAAATACCTCCAGGGGCACAACCCAAGGAGGAAACAAAACCTCGTAGAGAGGTGAAAGGGGTAACCATAGCCGCCCTTTCTGGAGTACCCATGTACAACACTCTCAAGCTCAAGGGCCTTGTACAGGGGCAACGCATGACCGCTTTAGTTGATGGTGGGGCCACCAACAATTTCATAGATGCATCCTTAGTAGCCAGGACGAGGTTACGCACTGAGGAGTTTGAGGGATTCCACGTAGCAGTGGCAGATGGATACACGATGATATGTTTGGACATGATCCCAGACCTAGAGGTCAAACTAGGCAACTACACCTTGACAGACACTTTCTATGTAGTTGCCCTGTCAGATACATATGCAGTATTGGGGGTACAGTGGTTATATTCATTAGGGGAGATTGGGTTCAACTATCAAACGTTGACCATGAGCTTCAAAGACGCCAGTGTATCGAGAGTGGTACTGAGAGGCATGTCTACAGGAGCACCACGAGTAGTATTGGCAAAACGGATGGAGATGATCTTCCGTCACGGTGATGTGGCCTATGCAGCTGAGTGTTTGATCACCACATAGACGGATTCAGAGGGCAGAGAACAGTACCATCCACAGATCAGAGAGCTTCTGAGCTAGTATGAGCTAGTGTTTGGGCCGATACCACCAGGGAGACCACCAGATAGAGGATTTGAGCACACGATCGAGCTGGAGGCAGGGGCTACACCAGTGATCACTGCACCTTATAGGAATCCCAAGAGGTTCAAGGACAAGATTGAGAAAACAATCAAAGAGTTGCTTGCGATGGGGCATATCAGGCCCAACACGAGTCCTTTTGCCTCTTCAGTCGTTCTGGTACTGAAGAAGGATGGAACATTGCGGATGTGCATTGATTACAGAGCTCTCAACAAGAAAACGATAAAGAATGTGTACCCCATTCCGCGCATAGATGAGTTGATGGGCGAGTTGCATGGGGCAGTTTTCTTCACCAAGATCGATCTGTGATCCGGGTATCATCAGATCAGCATCAAGGAGCAGGATATAGAAAAGATTGCATTCAGATGCCACTTTGGACATTTTGAGTTCTTGGTCATGCCATTTGGGTGGACCAATGCACCGACCACTTTCCAGTCTTGCATGAACCACATCTTCAAAGGATAGTTGAGGAAATACCTTTTGGTGTTCTTCGATGGCATATTGATATACAGTAGGACGTGGGATGAGCATTTGGCACATTTGGAGGTCTTGAGCATTATGCAGGCATAGTCATTATATGCCAAGGAATCCAAATGTGAGTTTGGCATGAGAGAACTACTGTACTTGGGGCATATCATCAGTGATCAGAGAGTACGGGTTCATCAGGAGAAGATCAAGGCCATTCTGGATTGGGCAACACCCAAGAACCTCACAGAGTTGAAGGGATTCTTGGGTTATGCAGTTACTATAGGCAGTTCGTCAAGGGATTTTCACAGTTGGGAGCACCACTCACAGACTTGACCAAGAAGGGTTCTTTTCATTGGACAAAGTACTCACAACAAACTTTTGATAAAATGAAGGAGGTTATGAGAACATGCCTTGTTCTAGCCCTTCCAGACTTCTCACATTCGTTTGTCTTAGAGTGCGACGCATCAGGGGTGGGGATTGGAGCCGTTTTGATGCAGGGAAGCCACCCCATTGTGTTTGAGAGTAGAAAGCTCAACGAGTCAGAGAGACTCTATCCTATTTACAAAAAGGAAATGCTAGCAATCATGCATGCCCTAACCAAATTTAGGCAGTATCTGGTAGGAAACAAATTTGTAGTGATGACTGATCATAACAGTCTCAAGTATTTCCTAGATCAGAAAGACCTCAGTGAGAGACAATAGAAGTGGGTCTCAAAGATCCAAGCCTTTGACTTTGATATTGAGTATGTCAAGAGAAAAAGGAATATTGTAGCAGATGCCTTGTACAAGAGGCCAGCAGGGTGTTCGATGATGGACGTTTGTACAGATTGGAAAGCTCATTTGTTGGTGGAGTACTCCAAAAAAAAATTTTCTTGTGAGCTAATGGATGGATAGGTGGTTGATGATAGATACCGGGTTCTTGATGACATCATTTTCTACAAGGACCGGATCTACTTGGTTCCATAATCTACCCTGAAGGGGAGAATTCTAAAGGTGTGTCATGATTCGCCAACAATAGGGCATCAGGGGTACTTCAAAACGTATAGGCAAATCAGGGAGAGATTCTCATGGAAGGGTCTCAAGGATGATGTGCTGAAATACATCCGGGAGTGCACGACTTGTCAGTAGAACAAGTTCACGCAGACGCACCCCGTAGGGTTGCTACAACCTCTAACCATTCCAGAGTAGAAATGGGAGAGCATTTCTATGGATTTCATTACAGGCCTTCCTCGAGTGTGTTATCCCCAATTTCTAGGGATAACTAGGAGATCATGTCTCGAGGCCCACATGTCCTAGACATGGAGTACTGAGAGCAGGATTGACCTAAGCATGGCCCTGGAGGGCCCATCCTTCTTCTTCTTTGCCAGATTTGTCCTGTCAGCAGCAGCAGCATCCATCACCATCGGCTTGGAATTGCATCAGAGAAGACTCTTGCTCCATGAGGTAATTGGTCTAGGTATCATGATATGTATCATGTTTGATCATTATAACTTTCTTATATATGCATCAGGTTCCTTGCATTTCTGACAACTGCTTGGATCTTACACTAACCCACTTGACCATTGCTGGGGGGATTAACGGGGTGCCCTAGCAAGCTTGTATCCATGGGTTTTGGTTAGCCACCAGGGGGATTTGAAAAGCCATCGTACGCTTCTGCCATACAATCATTTTACATCTTATTTCCCATACATCCATCCCATTCCCCTAGTCCGGGCATTAGGATGACCTATTGAGGGGTTACACTTTGTCCTGTGGGAAGAAGGGGCTAAAGGCCCAGGGGGTAAGAGCAACTGGTAAAAGATAAAAGCCATAGGGAATAAAACCTAGAGATGCCTCGCCCAGGGATCCCCGAGAAGGCAATAAAGGGCCTCTCGATAAGAAACAAAAGGGACCCAAAGAAAAATGATAAAACAAGACCTAACCAAGAGGATGGGAGGTCTCATCACGAGCCGGCTCATTATGTTCATAGGTATCTAGCAGTATCACTTTGCCATTATCTGGTCACCACACTAGGGCAATGACCCTTGGTTGCATGGCCAAGGGAAAGGGGGTCTCATCACGAGCCAGCCTTATCATTTCTGCGAAAATGCTAGTGGGTAACACTGTCAGCTCTGGCCACCACGCCAAGGTAGTGTTCTATGGTCAGACCTTGAAGTAAAAAAGAAAGAAAAAACAATAAATAAAAAAAGAATAAAGGTAATAAAGGGGCTTGGAAAAAAGTGCATTCATGACGGGTACAACTCACCTCCTACAAAGGCACCCACGGACAATACCTACACCTGGTCTTCACTATGACTGGACATCCTTAGACCATATCACTTCATGTAGATGGCTTGACTAATCTTCTGTGGAAACTTTCTTTTTCTCATGGATACTAGCCCAATAGGTTGTTCTGTCTATTTCTTCAACTTTGTATAGTAGATCAGTGTAATGTCTTTGAGCTATTAGATGATTGCTAGGGGTTTTATGCATGTGTTTGATAAATTTAATGATGAGATATGATTGACATTGCTATGATCCCGAGGACTAATGAGCCCATGGAGGGCGAAGTTTTTGATGTGCAGGACCATACCCGATGGATAGGTACCAGTGGACCGGTACACATGGGGATATGATTAGCTTGGACCTCCATGGGGCTGAAGAGCCCATCAGATGGTTGCTGGGATGGTAGAGATAGGACAACGTTATGATGAGCCTTTGCACATGAAGAAAGAAGGACGTTCCACACAGGACACTTTGGCTGAGCCCAACCTAGGGTGGATCACCCACTTCAGATGGAACGTTTGCCCCTTGATGGACAGGACATCACCTAGGAGAGCTGGACGTTATCTTGAGCGTGTGGCAGTGTGTTGAGGTTATTGGCACGTGTGGCAGCTTGGAGGATGCCCTAGAAGGGCTAACGTCTCACTTCTGGATGCTGGATATGCCAAAAAAGGGTCAACGTCTCCCTCAGAAGGGCTTGACGTCCCACCTTTTGCTCATTTTATGTCATTTGTCTAGCATTTAATGTAAAAACAGTGTAAATTTTGTAGTCAGCCTTGTCGGCTGTTTTAATGACCTATTTTGTAATTAAAAGGTCATGGATTGGTATATATTGAGGACGTGTTTCCCTCATTTTAAGAAAAACACAACTCACTCTCTTGTGAGAGACTATCTTTTAGCCTTTGTTTGGTATTTTTGGTGTTTCAAGTGAGGTGCAACTCTTCTTGGAGGATTTCTCTTGGCATATATGGTGTTTCTCTCAAGGAAGGTTTACAACTAGGGTTAATAGAAAATGCAAGAAATTAAGTCCTCCTCTAAGTTTAAGTCCTCCCAAGACCTTTTGCCCTTGCTTTTGACTCCATTTTACCCTTAAGGCACTGGTAATTTCTCCAATGTTGAGCTTGTAGTGTGCAAAATCATCTTTTAAAACTTTAATTTTTTGAAACCCTAACTAACCCTAATGCTACTAACCTAGGCTGACGTCATACTTGACGCAGCAAGCCTTCTAACTAGCAAATAAGCAATTAAAAGATGACGTCAAGCATTTACTGAGCAATTTGTTGATTGAAAATACTGTTGGCTTAGTCATTTTGTGGATATTGATGAATTGGTGATCTTGCATAGGCTATTTAGCAGAACGTTGACTTCATCTTATCTATTATATTGCTTATTGAATGAAATCATATAGTCAAGAAGTACTAACCCTTTGAGTTATAGCTTGCAAATATTGTATTGTTATTATCTTGTTCCAGGCAGGTGTTTTCAACAGGGACTTCACTTCTTTATTGGTTGATTAGCCGGATTGTCTGATACTGGTGGTAACCTGCGAGGAGGGAAAACCTTTAATCTTGACCTTTTGTTCTTTGCCTCTTCAAACCCCAGGTTACAGGGGACGTCTCCCCTGGGCTAACCTCCCTAAACAGAAAGAACCTCCCCATCGAGGTGACATTGGGTGGGGAAGGTTCCTGTTACGCCAGTTTGTCCACTATCATGTAGCCTGTGATCTAAAATACAAACTGCGCAATAACAGAGTGTAGGGAAGAGACTGTATATTTGTGGTGGTCGACAGGTTGACCAAATTTGCTCATTTCTTTGCCAAACCCACGGACTACAAGGCCATACAGGTAGCAGAGTTTTTTTTTAGACAAGTATTCAGGTTGCATGGTTTACCCAGGCAGATATTCAGTGATGGAGATGGGCGCTTCATCAACGTGTTTTGGCAGGAGCTTTTCAGGTTGACAGGCACAGAGCTAGCTACGAGTACCAACTACCACCCACAGAGAGATGGACAAACAGAGATCGTCAACAAATGGGTGGAGGGGTATCTAAGGAACTATGTGGGGGGGAAACAGTGCACATGGGTGAGATGGTTACACATGGGTGAGTATTGCTACAACACAACTTACCATATGTCTATCAGGACGTCATCGTTCAGGGCATTGTATGGATACGATGCACCCTCATTTATGGAGACTGTGTTTGGGGACAGCAGGGTCCCGGGGGCCAAAGACTGGGTGGAGGAGAGTCAGAGGATTCTGCAGGAAGTGAGGGAGAACTTGCAGAGGGCTCAGAACCAGCAGAAGATCTATGCAGACCGACAGAGAGTCGAGTGCAGTTTTGAGGTAGGTGATTTGGTTTTTCTGCGATTACAGCCATACAGACAGTCCTCCTTGAAGAGGAGCGGAGCAAAGAAGCTGAAGCCGAAGTTTTATGGGCCATACAGAGTCATCAAAAGGGTAGGCGAGGTGGCATACAAGATAGATCTATCGGAGGGTAGCAAGATTCATAATGTCTTTCACGTCTTTTGCCTTAAAAAGGCCGTGGGACAACAGATTAGCATTTCAGAGGAGTTTCCACCCTTGGATGAGGACGGTCAGTTGAAGCTAGTGCCGGAGGAGGTACTAGAGCAGAGAGAGCATAGGTTGAGGAGCGGGGTCATCAAGGAGTGCTTGGTTAGATGGAGGGGTCTTCCAGTGGAGGATGCCACATGGGAGGGAGAGCATATTTTGTAGCACCGAGGATTGATGTTGCTTGAGGACAAGCAATCATGGGAAGGGAGGACTGTGATGTCCCGTTCCCAAGAGTAGGCCAGTAGGGAGTGACTTAGTAGTCTATGTGTTACCGTAGACTATAGTCAGGCACAGACAGGGAACAAAGGGAGAAATACGAGTGATTTGGTGGCTAAACGACGAATTAAGCCAAAAAGCATAGGAAAAATCACTTAAGCCTAAGTCAACGAAGAATTAGAACGAATAGGTGCTAAAGGGGGACTTAATTAATTAATTACTCACCTTAGGAGGAAAAGCGCCTAGCTTAAGTGAGGTCAATGGTGAATTAGATCGGGAAGAGTATAAAGGGAGGAATTCGACCTAATTCCTCATTATGGATTATTATGATTTGATGTTGAGAGTTCCCAGAGGAAGAGATTCGACTTCTACTGTTTTGTGGATTTCTGGAAGAAACCACCACCATTGATAGGTTTCAGTGTTGAGAGACACACCCTAGCCCATTGGAGATAGCATCCAGGTATTTCACCATGCTATTCAGGAGTATCCAGTTTGCAGTGTTGCGCAACTCAGCCAGTGAGGGCGCAAGGTCAGATAGAGGGGTTGTGTAGTTGCATGAGATCAGAGCTCGGATTGGAGTTTCCTTCCGACCCAGTTAAGATCCAACCAGGGCGCATAGATTGAGCCACTTCCCATCAGATTCGTACGGTGGAATCCTTCAGAGAGCATCATTCAGCCATCTAGGGCGCAACTCTTTTGGAAGGATAGTTAGGGTTATAGACAGAGCATCAGAGCAGATCTGGGGAAACCCTTCCGACCCAGTCCCGCATTTGTCGAGGAAAACATTTTGAATCCTATATCAGCCGATTTCGTTGGTGGAATCATTTGGATGCATCTAGAGAGCCCAGGAGGTGCGAAGATCCCCAGGGGACGAGATCCAGAGCATCAGAGGAAAGATCTGCCATCTGACAGTCACCAGGATCAATCTAGAGGCCAGGGCGCTTCTATTGGGACAGTTTCTAGCTCATTCCGACGGGTATAGACTTCTGGACGAGTTTTCCAGTTGGTAGCGGTTACCGTGCTTCTCCGGAACCACCGATTTTGCCGATCTATCCGTGCATGCATCAGGTCTGCCTTCATCTTCTGATCATGGGTATTTTATGTTATTTGCTTGTATTCCAATGACGATCCATGAGATCTAACTGATGACTATATTCTACATTTCCAGTATTTCATTGTATTTCCATGCTTGAATCTCATAATACATAATATTGGGCAGTTGATGTTCCTTATTTCCGCATGCATCATATATATAATTGTTTAAACCATAATATATAACATGCACATGCAACAACCACAAAACATCTCAAGCACATAACTAAACGCATCTAGAAACCCCCAAAGTATCAGATCTGGAGATAAAACACATCTAGAAACCCCCAGAGTATCAGATCTGTGAGACAAAACACTTGATTCGTAGTAGATATCCAAATCAGTTGGATCAGGGATATTTCAATGCAGCTGAATAAAATAAATCACTCGGCTAGATCAATGATAAAAGGATCTTAGCTGGAATAAAATAAGCAAACTAAAATAATAATACCCAATAATAGAAGAACATTGCGGGATGAGGTGTAAAATATGGTACTAGCTACGACAGCTCATACGACAACTGCTGCAAGTCTGGAAAGTTTTCCCTGGTGGATAAACCCCTCGTATTTGCCTAGAAACTATCCCAAATAGTGCGCCTTGCTCTCTCTCTTAGTCCTGGTGGTTGATCGGCATTCTGCAGGTATGTCAAGACCCCGGATAGATCCCCTTGGGGAAATGCGCCCTTCTGCTACCGAAAAATTGTGCCCTAGTGATTCCGTCGTCGAAATCGACTAATAAGGGTCTCAAACTAAGTGCCCTGGCCTACTGTGAAATGGGCCGGAAGGATTTCTCTGGATCTGATCTGATGATCGCTCGGGAATCCCAAATGTGTCCTCCCCAACTGTTGCACCCTCAACGGCTGGAAAATGCGCCCTGGATGATTTCTCCATCGGAATATGACAAGAAACCGGGCAATAGATACGCCTTGCTTTCCTCTCAATTGGGTCGGAAGGGAATCTATGGATTCTCCCTGGATGGGACAAGTTGACTCACTAAACCTCCTTAGACGCTGTGCCCTCACTCTGAATTATTGTGCCCTTCCTGTTGGAACCTATGAAATTGCTGCTGAAGACTAATGGAAGACCTGTGTGATCTCCCTAGTGACTAGGGTGTGTCTCTCAACACTGAAATCAACCATTGGTGTATTCCTCCTGGAATCCATTAAGTTATCTCTCCTAAGATGCACCTCTCTCCTCAATGACAAGTCAAAATCTGCATAATGATGAATTAGGTCGCTTTACCTTCTCTTATAGCTGCCTGAAAGCCTAATTTGTTGTTGACTCTACTTTTAGCTCATTTGTTTTATTTTTAGCTCAAGTTGGCTTAGAAGCACTTTTAGTCACTTTTAGCTCAATGTCACTTTCAAATTATAACACCCTCGACTGAAGTGACCTCTAGTAACCCTGTTTACCCATGTCTGGCCTTGGCTATAGTCTACTAGGGCTGTTTAGACTACTTGGCCCTCCTCTCTAGAGATCCTACATGGAAAGGGACATCACATGTAGTTTCCCCTTTCCCATACAATGGTGACCTGATTCCCACGGCTCTTTGCAACTGTAGCAAATCTTCTTCCTCCTCAGCTCTCTTCGAGTCTCCTCATCCATCCTGTCCTTCCCTTTCCATGGCTTCTAGGGAGGCGTTTTCACCTGACCCCTCTGTGGAATAAGGGGCTTCATTGATCCCTTCTTGGGAACTATGTCTTCCATGTCCTGGGTCTTCATGATGGAATCCTATAATGTAGTTGGCCTAAAATCCTTTACCCAACCTCTCAAGGGCTCAGCCAAACCCTCCGTGAATAGCATCATCAGTCCCTGCTTAGAAATATCAGTCACTATGGCTGCCTTCCTCTGGAACTCTGTGACATAAACCTCTGGTGTACCTGTCAGCCTTAACTGTGCCAACTCCCTGAAGTGCATCTCAGGATCCTTCTTATCGAACGTGTCCATCAACCTTTGGGTGAAGTCCTCGTATGATGTGATGCTGGCATGCCCTAACATCACTAGCCCATGGTACCACCACTCATGAGCTTCTCCATCCAAGCGTAGGGTGGAAAACTTAATTGCCTCTACCTCTGCCATCGGGTTAAGCTGGAAATAAGTGTCCAACTTATGTACCCATGCTTGGGCTGTGCATCTATCAGATCTGTCAAAAGATGAAGTAGTCAACTTCCTCAACTTGCGCAAAAGATCAAAGTTTTGTTGGATTTGTGTTGTCTTAGGCCTATTTCTCATCCTGAGGTTGCAGTAGTCTTAGTAAGACATAGCTTCCTGGATCTCCTCCTCTAACTCCTAATACTCCCTGAAGTAGGTAGTGGCCTCATCAACCGGACCCTGCTGTACCTATCCTCTTACAGGATTCTCTTCAAGGAATGGTGGCAGTAATGGCCTAGGTATTTTCCTGCTTCCTGTATGTAGGATACTCTATGTTGGAATGTGAGTATTGCTTCCTTCTATGTGAGTCCTACCTCCTCTATGGCTGCCCTCTGCATGGTTCTTATTGGCACCCCCATGGTTTTGATTCTCCTGGTTGCTGGTAATGAATTGTGTCAGTAGTTGTGTTAATTGATTCTGTCCATTGTTCATTTGTTGCTGCCCATTGGCTATGGAATCTAACAGTTGTAAGGTCTTGTGCTCAGGATGGTCCCCCATGTTTCCCCCTTGTCCTGACTCCAATTGGTTTACTTCTACTTCTTCCTTCGATGACTTTGATCCTAGCATGGGTTGTCCTCCACGCCCCCGTCTTCTAGGCATCAATGTAATCACACAATGGCAAGATCACCAGCTTTGATACCACTGTAATATCCCCAATGCTAGATAGGATAGGATGTTAATGGTTTTTTGTTCAATGTATGTGTCTCTGGTTGTATGCTTTTGTCAAACACTTTCCAGTACAATATTTTATGACAACTAGCAATTTTTACAAATAGTTTGCAGGTAATTTAACAAAGGACATTTTGTCAAACATATTGGTTGCATCCAAAATACACATGATATGGAAGAGCCTGTTATCCCCGTTTTTTAGGGATAACTAGGAGATCATGTCTCGAGGCCCATAGGTCCTAGACATGGAGTACCGAGAGCAGAATTGACCTGAGCATGGCCCGGAGGGCCCATCCTTTTCTTCTTCCATCAGCTTTGTCTTGTTAGCAGCAGCAGCATCCATCACCATCAGCTTGGTCTTGTATTAGAAGAGGTTCTTGCTCCATCAGGTAATTGGTCCAGTTATCATGGTATGTGTCACTTTTGATCATTGAAACCTTTAAATATATGCATCTGATTCCTTTTATCTCTAACAACTGTTGTGATCTTACATTAGCCCACTTGACCATGCTTGGGGAGATTGATAGGATGCCCTAGCAAGCCTGTGCCCATAGGTCTTAGTTTGCCACTGGGGGAATTTCTGAAAAGCCATCGTCCTCTCCCATCATAGGACCACTATTTCATCTTATCTCCCACTCATTTATCCCATTCCCCTTGTCCGGGCATTGGGTTGACCTATTTGTAGGATTGCACCTTATCTCGTGGGAAGAAGGGGCTAAAGGCCCAGAAGGTAAAAGCAGCTGGTAAAAGACAAAAGCCTAAAAACGAAACCTCGAGATGCTTCGCCCAGGGATCCCCGAGAAGGCAATAAAAGGCCTCTCAGCAAGAAACCAGAGGGACCTGGAAAATAACAAACAAGACCTAGTCAGAGGATAGGGGGTCTCATCATGAGCCAGCCTATTAGGTTCATGGGTACCTAACAGTATGACATTGCCACCATCTGGTTACCACGCTAGGGTAGTGACCTTTGGTTGCATGGCCAAGGGAAAGGGGGTCTCATCACGAGCCAGCCTTCTCATCTCTGTGAAAGTACTTGTGGGTAACACTGTCATCTTTGGTCACCATGCCAAGGCAGTTTCCTCTGGTTAGCTCTTGAATAAAAAGAAAATAAAAGAATAAAGCTAAAAAAGAATAAAGGCAAGAATAGGGTTGGAAAAAATGCATCCATGACAGGTACAAATCGCCTTCTACAAAGGCACCCACAGATAACATTATGCATCCTGGGCCTTCACTGCACCCACATGTCTGGACATCCCCTAGCCACATCACCTCACTTACATGGATTGGATGAAATCTTCCTGGAAACTTTCATTTTCTTGTGGATACTAGCCCAATAGGACGTCTTGTCTTTTTCTCCGATCTTGTATTGCAGGTTTCTGTAATGTCTTTGAGCTATTGACTGATGTATCAGGGTTTTTATGCATATGTTTAATAATATTGATGATGAAATGTGATTAACATTGCTATGATCCCGGTGACTGATGAGCCCATGGAGGGTGTAGCTTTTGATGTGCAGGACCATGCCCGGCGGACAGGTACCATTTGGACCGGTACACATGGGGAGATGACCAGTTCGGACCTCCATGGGGCTGAAGAACCCACTAGATGGATGCTGAGACCCCATCAGGGGGTAGAGACAAGATGGAGATGGATCTAGGCTTTTGCACCGAAGAGGAAGAGGATGTTCCATTAGAGGCACTCCGGCAGGACTAGACCTGGGGGGAATCACCCCTTTTTAGTGGAACGCCAACCTTGGAAGGCTTGGGACGTCTCCATCTTCACCATGACGTCATCCAGCTTCATGGATGCTTTTGGAGGCAGACTGGGTAGTAGTGGCACGTGTGGCATGTTGGAGAGGCCCCTGGGGGGCTAACGTTTTGCTCCTTGGTGTCTCATTTGCCCTCGAAGGGGCTAGCGCCTACCTTGAAGGGTCTTTTACTCCCATTTGTCCTTGATTAGGGCTTTTTATTTAGCATTTAATGTAAAAACAATATTATTTTGGTATTATGGCCTTGTCGGCCTTTTTATGACCTAAAAAGTAAAATTAGGTCATTGATACACTATATATTGAGGGTTTTGACTCATTTTATCATCAATTATCACTCACCACTTGGTGAGGTCTGAAATTTGCGCCCCATTTGGGTTATTGGCTGATTTGAGGAAGGTGCACTTGTTGAAGGAAGAGATTTTTGGCATTCTATGGTGTTTTTCTTGAAGGAAGGTGTTACAACTAGGGTTTGCATGATTATTTTCTTGATGATTTGTAAGTATTTT
>JASDQU010309790.1:115687-126428 GCA_032191745.1 Picea mariana | reverse complement strand
GAAAGTTTCATTAATTATTGGTATGGATTGTCATTGTATTGCTTGGGCTTAAACTAAGCTACCTGAAACAAAGAACAATTTTAGTGCAAAACCAAAGTGTTGGGTGAATGAATGTTATGCTAAATACCTAAGAAAATCATGCCATCTTATTCCTTATCAAATCTTGGTATAATATATGCATGCAAGGGAAAACATATACAATCTTAACCATGGAAATTATATGTGCTTTAGAAATACCAATGCTTTGGTTGTAATATTACCTTGTGTGAATATATTATACCATGTTGTTGTAATGTATAGTCTTGTCGACCTTAATTGATAGTAGTAAGCACATGAATTTGATAGCTTATCATCTAGATCACCCATTTTGCTCCAACAAAGGAGGTTTATTGTGGGAGTTTCATTACATTTTTCTCAATCCTCCTTGGCTTGCTCACTTTTCATTTTTCCTCATCACTTTGTCAAATCCGACCTCTGCAAATCTACGTGTTGAGGTCGAGCACTCTATGCATGTGTTGAGCTTGTTTGTGGGTAGATTGAAGGATACCCAATTTGTTTCTTGCTATGAAATATTAGGAACACAGGTTGTATCCTTGATACTAGCTCTCCTCAATTGGATTTGTGAGTATTTATCCTCAAGAGTGAGGGCCAATCTTGGTGAGATAACTTGAGCTCGCATTGTGCATTAAAGGTAGTGTTCAAGGAAGAATTTGTGGGGTTTCAACCTATATGGTCTAAACATTTGGAAGCCATGGAAGCAAACTAGTCTAAGCAGTCGAGTTGCAAAGAGAACACTGTAGGCCTAACCCATAAAGGTAAACAGTAATCTCTTCATGTTGTGTGTATTACATGCTTAAGTGATATTAGTAGGGGGTGTTCTAGTTATTCTTCATATATTCCCAAGTCATAGCCTATTTTCCCAATGGCTTAGACCTATGGGTTTCTAGCTTCCATTTGGGTTTTATTTGAAATAAATATGCAAAAAGGAAGCATGTTCTTTACCTCTTGCATTCCTTTGAATTTTTCTACCCATATTATACAACCCTCATTCTATTGATGTTCTGTAGTGAAGGGTTGTTGGTTCAAACTTCAATCAAGTATTGCATAACTCAATGGGTATCACCCATTCCTTAGCTATTATCTCAAGTTGCGACCTTTGTCAAACCCTTTGATTTTGGCCTTTGTGTATTGTGGTAAATGAAAATACTAAATCCCTACTCAACTTCTCTTATGCACAAATCAACCTTGGCTTATGTTGATCTTAGTGGCATTAGTTTGACATTGGTTTGTAATGGTTGATGTGGTGCTTTCATGGTTTAGAAAACCTTTCCTAGCACTTGTATGGCCTCGATATAATTCTTGGTTAACATTTTTGAGCTTGTATCATGGCATGATTTTCCCTTGATGGCATGAATTCCAAATCACGACGGAGTGTTGATAGCATTGTGCACTTGATATTAAAGATAATTTTATATGTTTTGAGTTTGATGGTAGATATTGGACCTTCAAATTATTGTTTTATTTGATAAAAGAACCATATCTCGAGTCTTTTGACATATATATTGGGTCTTGAGAAATTGCAAATTATCTTGATATATTTCTTGTTATAGACGGTATCTCATGAATGGATAATGTTAAGAGTTGATGTTGGTTACACACAACACTTTATAGCACATGTAGGGGTGGTAGTTGGGTTGTATAGATACAAGTTTACAGAGTTTTCAATTAATGGTATTTTTCCACCCAATGGATTTGGTCTTGAAGGAGAACCTTGTCCTTCAACTACTACATGTTTAGGGTTGTTCTTATTTGAATTCTCTTATAAAATGTTTCAATCCCATCAAACTTAATTATATATCAAAATTGTTTATCAAGATTGTATGTGCCTATTGGTCGAAAATGATTTGTGTACAAGCTAGTCGATTGTAGGTACAAATTTGTGAATATTTTAATGCTCAAGTTCTTAAGGGTTATTTAGTAAGATGAGTCTTAATTCTTTTAAGCATACTCATAGCTTATATTTGATACAAATTCCCGTATTGGGAAATGTTGGGTCAGTGTGCCACTTTACAAGCCTAAATCATAATCATTCGATTGAGTTTATCTAGCACTTGTAGAAGGGTTAAATTAAGAAATAAAGTATTTTACCGAATATGCAGCCAAATATGATAGGATATATGTTATTATTGCCTAGCATGAGGTTTACATTATTGGAGGATGTTTATCCTCCAATAAATTTTATAGTTTAGTTTTTTTTTTTTTTTAAGTTTTTAATATAAATTTTAATCCGTTTTATTGTAATTTTAAGTTTTTTTTTTTTTTTTTTTTTTTTTTTATTAAATTATTAATTTTAGGTTTTTTAATTTGGTATATATATATAATTTAATTTTTTTTGGCTTTTTAAAAGTTTTATTTACCTTGTTTTTTAATATTTGCTTTTAAATTTTATTTTATTTTTTTAATTTAATTATTTTATTTTTTTCGTTTTTCCTAGTTTTTTATTTAAAAAATAATAATAAATTTGTTTTTTTTGCTAAATAATAAAAAATATTGTTATTTAACTACAATTATTTTTTGGAAAGGTAAACAATGTGTTAAAAATGATGTTTTCCACTATATTTTAAAAGTATAGAACTATAAATTAATTAAGGAGACACAATTATATGAAAAATCTTGATTTCAAAAAGAAAATGGTAAACAACATTTTTAAGATTGAATGAAACATGGAAAATTTATTAAAAATGCGGCTGACAAAAGAAAATTAGAAAATTTTGAAAATAAATGAAAAAATAAGCATTTAAAAAAATAATGTGGGTACATTATGCATCATAAAATTTAAAATATCAAAAAACCACCTAAAAAGGGAGGGGGTGTTACCGGTAACATCATTAAAAAATCTGACCCCCCAAAAAACGAGAACTCTGTAGAGTTTCCGTTAAGTTGGTAACTATATTTTTCATGTATATATGTTTCTACAAAAGTCTTATAACTAAGATTACCATGACTACATATACCTTCCAAACAACTTGGATGTGGAGTTTGTAGAACTTTGCTATGTTCAAGGCTTCACCCTACCTATTTCATAATTGTTGTAAACAATGCATGGTTTCAAAAACCATGTTTACAAGGATTCAAACGAGTTGCTAGCAATTATGTGTCATATTTGGTTGTAAAAGCAACTTTTAAACAAATAAATCCTTTTGGGCATACCTATAATTTTTTTTTTTGCGTATGTTATTTTATGTCAACTTTCCTTCTTTGTTTAATAAGCATGTTTATTTTTTTGCTACTTTGTTTAAATTGTTGTGCATATGCATATGTAGTTGATTTTATTAAGTTGTTTCATGCTTGTGTTCTTCCAACTCTTGTTCATATTTTAAGTGTTGTAGTTAGTTTTTTTAATACATTCCTTGCACATTTTAATATATTTTTGTATAAGTCTTCATTAACATTGATGGAACGGTTTATTAGTTTATTTTAATGCGACATTTAATTTTTTTTTACATATAATTTCAAACTATTAGGTTGCTTAACATATAACATTTATTTATGGGAATTGTTTTAATACCTTGAGCATAATTGATTACTAACCTAAAGCACATTTTAAAATAAACTCACACACATACAATGAGGTATAGCACCCTTAAGGGGAAATTCTCCACTAGCATCATTAACAATTCAATCTTTCAATGAGTAATTGGTGTAGCACTCTAAGAATCACCCACGTTTCCATTCCCATCTTCATCATGTCTAGCTCTACATGATTTATTTTTCATGTTGACATTTGGATTACAATTTCAAGCATCAAAACCAACCAGGTTTTTTTTTCTCAAAACCATCCCCTCGTATTCTTGGTAGCAAGTCCCTGACTTCCATAGGCTCTTACCAACCACAAGTCCATGAGGTTCTCATACCATTCGTCGGCATAAACTATATCCACACAAATTCCTTGATAACCAAGAAGAGGAAAATGATAATGGGAGAATGATCTATGAACAATGGTGAATAATGTTTTTCCCCAAAAAATTGCACAATACATACTTGTGTTACCACACAATATATCACCTTAGTGCAAATCCTTCAAAAGGTGTCAAGACTAGTAGAACATAGGAAGATGTCACCATTCTCACCTAGGCAACAACCTCCCTAATTTTAGTGAAGGATTGAATCCAACACGAGGCAGCCTTCCCTAGCAGGAACTAGGACTATTAAGGTAATACACAATCAAGTGCAAGGCCTCCTAACCATCTACCCAAATACCACCAATGGGATATGTTAAATAGATTAGAGTTTAGGTGGCTAATATAAGTCAATTCCATATTTGAATTGAGATACTCTAGGGAAATTTAAAACTTTGTCAAGTCAATATTTAATGCAAGATGATCCCCAAACACTAGAAATCAAGAAAAGGCTAAGGGTTGTTGTAAAACTTGTATAAAAAGTGATAAAATACATAAACAAGACAAATTAAAACAACAACAATAATTATATCCCTTGAACAAGTAATAAGCCAATAAAAAATAGGGATAAACGATGGATTCAACTAGGGTTTTAAATAACCAACAAAATATGAAATTATAAATGAATATAACAGTCAAGAAACCCTAGATCTCCATCCCTGATTAGGCTAAAATAAAAATCATCAAGGCAATTTATGGTTTAAAGATGATTTTCAAGTGAAATACATGCACAAACACCAAAACATCTAGCTTTTTTATGGCTGAAAATGAATGTATTGTTGTTATCAAACCCTAAACTAACCCTAAAACATCAAATAAATATTGAATTTTGAGTTTTGTGATTGCCTATTGGGAGAAGACTAATGCCTACTATACTTTTGGGGGGGCATATGGGGTCAATTAAGGACTCCCTTTAAGAGATGCAAGTGGATCTAGGGTGATATATAGGGTTTTCCACAACAAACCCTAGAATATCCTCCTAGTATCTTAATAAATCTTCAAGATAATTCAAGGAAAGGTACTCCACTATTAACCTTCCAAAAGTTTTGAAAATAAGTGTTTTTTTAAGAAGAAACCAACAGAATTTACAACCATCACTAGAGAAGTATAATTACACTTACATTAAATCATAAAAAAAAACCACAAGACAAAGTAAGAACACTTAATCAAGATATATTTCATCCACCAAAACCTTAGCATTGAACATCCATTAAGTAAAGGTATCCACAAGACATCATCTTCAACAAGTTTCCCTAACTAGCCATCCATAGAGATTTAGAGAAGAGAGAAAGAAGTAGAAAACAAGTATTGATAATTCACAAAAGGTATAAATGATTTGTAAGTGAGAAGTGCTTCTCGTATTTATATGAGAGACCAAGTACCCTTTTCATCCATCAAAATCCCTAAAAACATATAATAATTCATTTATCTCTCACAAACCCTAGAGATAAGGCAACAAAACATTAAATAATCATGATACAAGTGTGAATATGTCATAAGACCCCAACCAATGCCTCAACAATGAATTAATTTTCTCATGAGACAAAACTTCCCTCATAAATTCATGATCCATAACACATGTGTGGCATGTGTGACCTCAAGAAGTGGATGGATCACTCACAAATCAAGTGTAGGGACTCCAAAAGTGAAACGATGCATCTTAGGGTTGCAACATTTCATCACCAAGTGTCATATCATAACACAAAATGTGTGACGTATCATCAAAAGATGTTAAATCATCAGGTAAAGGTGTTTTCAAATCATCATGTAGAGGTGCAACATCCCATCATCAAGGTGTCAAAACATACCCAATGGGTGCTAGGGAATCTCAACAAGGGATCCATGTCATCATAAGGCTCAATTCTCTCCAAAATATGTGGAACAACCTCTCTCAAGTAGTGGGATGACCTCCATTAAATGTGCTAGTATTCTCGCAACATCCTCCAAAGGACTAAGGCTCAATCAAGTGGTTAGCCATGTGAAATGCATCATCCAAGGAGGGGCTCATGTGGTCCAATGTATCCATCAAACCTAGAGGCATGTATGGAAGTCAAATACAACATATAAACTGATTCGTTTCAATGTAAAAGTCACTAGATAGATCACATTAAGTACCCTCTTCAAACTTCACACTATCTCATTAACCCGTATTAGACATGCCAATACCCAGGAAAAGGAGTATTTATGAAGAACCCCATCAAGGAGTATGTGTAATGGTATATGGTATGGTTTGGGTTTTACTTCATGGATGGTGGCATAGTCATGAAAAGTTATGTATTATAATCATCCTCATGAGCGTCTTTGTATGAGGGAGTGATTAGGAAATGAGTTTCCATTTCCTTGGAACTGTGTCTTTTTAAACCCCTATTTTATTTTTTCTTTACTCATTCAACCTTTTTTTGCTTTTGATTTTCATTTGCTAAGTCATTTTTGTTAGATATGCTTTCATTAAATAAAACTTGGGGTGATGGCCTCTTAGCGAGGAGAAAGATCTTGTGCTTCTTGTTCTCTCTTGTTTATTGACTATTCTTTTATTTCTTCTTTGCTTTGCTTTGCATTTTAAGTTTTAACATTTTTGTTTCTACATGTGTGTGTGTGTGTGTGTGTGTGTGTTTCAAGCTGCATCAACCTCGATCATTCTATCTCCTTCTTCTCATGGGATTATGAAGAATGAACCTTTATGGGTGACACATGACAACCAACCCAAAATAAGGGATAAAAAATATGGGAGAGACGAGGTGTCTTACATATGAATTGGGATATAGAAATGTTACCCCTATCAAGGCCCCCTAGTAGTACAACTTTACCCAAGAGTGAAAACACTTGACTAGGAGATGATGATGAACACCAAGGTGAAACAAGGAAAAAAGTATAAATTCAAAGCTTCATGATCCATCATCCAATTCAAACCATGATCACTATTTTCATGTTAAAAAAATTGAGCATTATCACCTGATATGAAGTATTAGAACAAGGTACCTCATGCATGTCATGCACCTTATCATCTGATCTGAGTGAGTTGAGCATAAAGTGGAAGGAATCTACAGTCATATTTCTGTGGAGGATCTTGAATTTCACTATTGAAACTCTTATCTGTGATATGGGTCATGGGAGAAACAATATCTTTTAGTTACCCCTATATGTGAAAGGGTAACATATGGCTCCAACATGGGGACATGTGCTCACCATAGAGCGCATAATAACCTCAACAATATCCAAACTCCAAGACCTACACTCTGCATCAAACCTAAAAATTTCCTACGACATTCTAACACAAAATCGTAAATAAAAATGAGCAAGGGGATACGATCCCCCTGGTAGATGGAAAGTATAAATGAAAATCAACAAAATCATATAAAATCATTTTGTTTTCCTTTTTTTATTGTTATAGAAAAGACTAAATCAAAATCACAACTAATTATAAATGCATATGGTCAAATAGGAACTAAAAATGAGTAAGTAAGGAAACACAATCAAGTTGCATAAATGAAACACATAGATTGGATTACAACTGTCCTACTTTAATATAATTGATAAAATAAAGTGGTAAGTATAATCATACAACCAATGAAGCCACCCCGGCATCTCATCAAGGTCAAAAACTATACCCTTGTGATTAGTTCTGAACCAAAACAAGGATATGTCAAGTATAAAATGATCATGATATGGTAGAAATGCTACATCATGACCAACATAGAATTAAACTCATGAGGGTGGGTAAGAGCAACAAAATCATGCCAATATTGGCACATGCATCTACAAGCTTTCTCCATCCATATCTGAATGGGCATGCAATATAACAATGATGGCTCATCCTTGCTCCAAGCAAGGAATTCACAGTGCAACCCTTGCATATCATAAGGTTGATCCACACACTTCAAGAAATGGTCACCTTGGCTTTCCTATACAATGTCACTCCCTAAGGCTTGATATGGAATCACAAAATATCTTAAGAATACCTCATGGTTTCCTAAGAAATATGTGGATGAAAAATGTAGTGTAAATTCAAATATTGAAAAAACAATTTCTTCCAACTTAGGGCCTATTTCCCTTATATATGTGGTTGGACATCCTTACAAAAAACCATAAGTTGAAATAACATTTTCCCCATAAATATTTCATCGCCAAAAACACAATTTCTAGTTGTATCTCCAATGACATGTTGAGGACAAAATGAAGAAAAATATGGCTGGAAATTTATGCTATGAAATATTTGTTTCCCTGTACGAATCAGAATCCTATAAGAGTGTTTTAATGTTGATTTGACACATGAATGTTCACCAAAATTTGATCATAGGGGTGGCTGAAAGTTTTCTTCATAAAATATCTCCAAGTAATCAAAATAATATGTATCACACCCCACATAATATGGCCATAATTTGCCATGAGAATTTTGTAACAAATCAACACTAGGTGGTTGAAACAAATATGTGAAAATATCATCTTCATGTTGCCAAAAATAGGCATCATCAACGTACATATATGGTCGAAAGTGATCATGAAAATTTTCTGAAAATGATGGTTGTTCCAAAGGAAATGATTATGCACTCTTGATTCTAGAGTCATCATCAGTATCATAAATGGGATCCCCATCAAAATGGAAACAACGCATATCCCATTTATTCCTTTCATTATGAATAATTTCATCAATATTTTCAATCTTATGATCAGCATGTTCTTCATAAAATGATAAATTTACTAAATCCAAGGGTTTCTATAAAAACTCTTCACTTTTCAAATCATCAAAGGATGCATCACAAAACTCAAAAACTTGGAAAGGAGTACAACTTACCACACCCTTTTCTTCATGCGAAGGAGAGATGAAAACTTGGATGTCCTCATCTCAATTAAATGGAGGATAAAATACCTTCTCAAACTCATCATTACTTGAGGGATTTTCTTCAAATTCAATCTTCTCAAAATCATAACAATAGAGACCATCAAATTCACAATTTTGAGAAGATCTAAGGCTTACCAATTTCTCGTCTTCACGAGGAAGGATGCTCTTTTCAATAAGGTCTTCTTCATTTACTTGATCTTCAACATGACATGTTTCATCAAGATCTTCATCATGCTCTAAGAATTCAATGGGAACTTGGAGTGTTTGATATTCAAATTCCTCATCAAAATATTCATGTATGGAATGATGAAGCTATTTATCAACAAACTCCTAATATTCAAGGCAATATTCATCAACACTCTCATCATGTTCATGATATTTGATTATGTAACAAGGAACTTCTCCTTCTTTCTCTTTACCTTCAATAGAGTCTTGAGGTGGCTCTTGTTCTAACATGGGAACATGAAAAGATGCATCTTCCATATTCTTTTTGTGTGCTTGATCCTACATGAGATCATGAGGTGCCTCTTCATCCCTATGAAAATTTGTCATAACATCAGCGACAACTCTGCAAGAGAAGATATTTTTGTTGGCCTACAACAATTCTTGATCCAAGTATTTGGATATCCTTCCAAGGAAAATACAAATAGCTTGATTAATACATCCTAATGCATTATATTGAGATTTGCAATATATTTCAAGAATGGTGAGATATGTTAAGCAACAAAAGGAACATCACCATCAAACTTTGGAATGTGCTTTAACAATTTTGGAGAATAGTTATTTGGGTACCCAATAATGTTTTGAAGATCAATAGCAAGATATAATTCACGAAAAATCCCATGGTACCATATTCCTTCACTTAAAATAAAACTTGATATGAAATGTGAAAATAAGATATGAAACCTCATACTAAACATGCGTGGAGTCGCAAGGTGAATTTTCAATGCCTACACAATGATGCTTGTTTCACTTCACAAGCACATAGTTAAAATTTTCATAGGGAAAAGGGCTTCTTCCCTCAATGGAGTCACTAAATGAGTATATTTAAATAAGGATTTTGTTTCTACTCATCAAAATGTTGAATCATAGACTTCATATATCCAAGGAGAAAGACTCAATTCTTCCTGGAAACGACATCAAAATGTTACCACACAATCTAACACCTTCGTGCAAAGCCTTCACAAGGTGCCAAGACAACTGGAACATCAGAAGATGTCACCATTGTCACCTAGGCAACACCTTACCTCTTTTTAGTGAAGCATTTAATCTAACACAAGGGAGGCTTCCCTAGTGGGACTTAGGACTCCTAAGGAAAGACACAAAAAAGTCTAGGGCCTCTTAAGCATCTACCAAAATACCACCAATGGGATATGTTAATTACATTAGGGTTTAGGTGGCTAATATAAGTCAATTCCACATTTGGTTTGAGGTACCCTAGGGAAAATATAGAAAGTTTATCAAGTCAATATTTGATGCAAGGTGATTCTCAAATACTAGAAATTAAGAAAAGACTAAGGGATGTTGTAAAACGTTTATAAAAAGTGATAAATAACAGCAACAAGACAAGTTATAACAATAGGAATAATTATATCCCTTGAACTAGTAATAATCTAATGAAAAACAAGGCTAAATGATGGATTAAACTAGGGTTTTAGATGAATAATAAAATCTCAAATTATAAACGAATATAACAGCCAAGAAACCCTATACATCCATCCCTAATTAGGCTGAAATAACAATAAGAAAGGGAATTTTATGGTTTAAATATGTTTTTCAAGTGAAATACATGCACAAATACCAAAACAACTAGCTTTTTTATGGTTGAAAATGAATCAAACCCTAAAACATAAAATGAATATTGATTTTTTATTTTTTTGATTGATTATTGGGAGAATACTATTGCCTACTATATATATATATATATGTGTGTGTGTGTGTG
>JASDQU010309790.1:101120-115496 GCA_032191745.1 Picea mariana | reverse complement strand
GGGGTTCAATTAAGGACTCCCTTGAAGAGATGCAAGTGGATATAGGGTGATATCAAGGGTTGTCCACTACAAACCCTAGAATATCATCCTAGTATCTTACTAAATCTTCAAGATAATTAAATGGAAGGTACTCCACTAGTAACCTTCCAAAATTTTTGAAAAGAACGGTTTGTTCAAGAAGAAACCAAGAAAATGCACAACTGTCACTATAGAAGTACAATTACACTTACATTCATTAATAAACAAAACCACAAGATAAAGTGAGTCCACTTGCTCAAGAAATGTTTCATCCTACAAAAACTTAGCAATGAACATCCATGAAGAAGTAAAGGCATCCACAAGACATCTTCTTCACCAAGTCACTCTAATTAGTCATCCATAGTGATTTAGAGAAGAGAGAAACAAATAGTAGACAAGTAGTGATAATTCTCCACAAGTAGCAATGGTTTAAAAGTGAGAAGTGCTTCTATTATTTATATGAGATATCAATCACCCTTCTCATCCATCAAAATACCTAACAACATAAATTAATGCCTTTATCTCTATCAAACCCGAGAGATAAGGAAACAAGACATAAAATAACCATGATACAAGAGTGGATAGGTCACTAAGACCCCCAATGATGCCTCAACAATGAATTAAATGTGCTCATGAGGCAAGATGTCCCTCATAAATGCATGATCCATCTCACACATGTGGCATGTGTGACCTCAAGAAGTGGATGACTTACTCACAAATCAAGTGTAGGGGCTCCAAAAGTGAAACAATGCCTCTAAGGGTTGCAACATTTCATCACCAAGTGTCATATCATGCCCCAAAAGGTGTGATGTCTAATCAAAAGATGCCAAATCATAATGTAAAGGTGCAATGTCCCATCAAGAGGTGTCAAATTATCATGTAATGGTGAAATGTCCCATCATCAAGGTGTCAAAACATACCCAATGGGTGTTGGGATGTTTCAACAAGCGAACCATGTCATCATAAGGCTCAACACCCTCCAAAATATGTGGAATGACCTATCTCAAGTAGTGGGATGACCTACATCAAATGTGCTAGTAGCCCTTCAACATGATAGAAAGGACCAAGGCTCAATCAAGTGGGTATCCATGTGAAATCCGTCATTCAAGGAGGGGCTCATGTGGCCTAATGTATCGATCAAACCTGAAGGCACATACACAAGTAAAATACAACATATAAAGTGATTCATGTCAATGTAAAATCCACTAGATATATCACATTAAGTGTCTTCTTCAAACTTCACAGTAGCTCATAAAGTTATACAATTTGTTAAGTTTGGGTATGGGAGGATCATTATTAACCCTTATTGGGTGTGCCAATGCCGAGGAAAATGAGTATTTCCCAAGAAACCCATCAATAAGTATGTGTAATGGTATACGATATGGTTTGGAGATAAGAATATAGCTAGTATTTTACTTGGTAGGGAGGTTAATAATTTCATTACGGGAAAGTGGCGAAAGAAGGATTCAGAAGCATCTTCCTACGAGTTGGACTATTCTACAACATGACAAATTCAAACAAAATGGAGGTATTGTTCTTGTTAATTCTCAATGGATTTTAGCTCAAAATTTAAGGTAATATGTTGTTAATTCTCTTAGTGATCTAGATGGATGTCGGTGGCCTCCCACCTATTCCAACTGGCTCATTTTGGTAGTTTTCCAGTTCGACAATTTTTTCCTAGTTTTTGGGTCCCTGACTTTTGGGGTCGTTTTGAGGCCCTAAACAACATTTTTAGGGCTCGCCACAAGAAAAATGTGTATTCCTCGGATAGACCTTTCCAACGAGATACCGTGCACCTAAAACAGAGATCATATGCAAAAGTTACAACCCCGGGAATTTGATGTACTAACTTACCCAAACAGGGCCCACGCGACTTTTGGCGCTTCATCTCCTAGGGTTAGGTTTTCAGATGTCTAGGTTTTTTTAACATTCCTGTTTATTGTAAAAAGGCCTTGAGAGCCACATTGTAATCATATTCTGGAGAATGAGCATAGTCGTCACATCTCTTCTCAGAGATAAGCCACCACCATTCTAGCAAGCTTGTTTTTTGTTGCATTTTACAGTTTCGGCTTATTTCCTTATTGAATAGAAACTCATTTTATTGTATATTTGTTATTTTGTGTTAAACATATTTTGATAATAATCTGTATTCATTTCATTCTTCTCATAAAATATGGATCAGTGGTATCAGAGTGGTATGCTCCTTGTCCTTCTTCATTCATGTCCCCAACGAGGTCAGGGTACAAATAATTGAGTCTTGAGCTTGTTTCTCTTGAGGACAAAAGATCTCGCATGCCCAAGAGACCTCTCATGGCGGGAGAAATGAAATACGACGGGATAGGAGATCCCTTCAAAAAATTTCTCGAGGAATCCATCATCCAACATAGGAACGAGATGATGGATAGTTTTGTGCAAATCATTCGGAGGCTACCAACAACAGACACATCTTCCTCAAACGAAGGCACCACCCCCTTCAAGGTACAAATAAACTTTGATATTCCTATATTTGAAATTCATATAGACGCGGATGTTGTAGACAAATGGTTTAATCTTCTAGTAGGGTATTTCTCTATCCATAACTTCTTGAATAGAGAAAATATTACTTTTGCGCTCCTCAAAGCTATTCCCCATGTCAAATATTGGTAGGAAAATTTCTATGAGCAGAAGGAAACAGAGGAACCCTCATTACTTACAATCGTGGTCACTTGGGAGTCCTTTAGGGATGTTGTTAATGAAAAATACTACCATGTTGGAAGTTATGACGACCTGTATACAAAATGGACCACACTATGGCAGGAAAGAGACCAAGCAGTGCCCGAGTTCACAAATATCTTCCATACCTTACGCACCAAGCTAGGTATTAAATATTCTGAGAGACATATGGTGCTCAAGTATCACGACGGTCTACATAGATACATCCAAGCCAAAATGTATTTTCTAGACATCTCATCCTTGAGCGCGGCCTACTGATATGTCATTAAAATCGAGCAGAATCTCAAACAAAAGACATGGAAATTTGGGCTTGGGAACCCCTCACAGTGAAAGACAAGAAAGGGCGGCTCCAACCTACAGAACAAAGGACAGAGCAAAGACATAATTCCTCAAGACAACCAGTCTAGGCCCCAAGCAAAGAAGGAAACCAGAAAGAAAAATAAATATACCGAGAAGTGGTGGGAATTCCATAAGATCCCTTGACATAACATTTTTTATTTCCGCTCAAAGAAGTCATTGGTGGTTGAGGTGAAAGCCTCTGAATCATATGCGGGCTCTGACTCTAAGTCAAAAAAAAAAGGGGGGAGATAGATCATTGATGCAGAACCCAGTGCTACCATTGCTACCACCAAGATCCATCCCAGTGAACCAGATGAGCCAGAGGAAGGCAAGCTCATTTTTCATTCACAAATGTGGGTAAAGGGTACCTCGTTGCACTTCATCATTGATAGAGGTATCCAGAAGAACCTCATCTGAGAAGACGTTGTCAAGTGACTCACCCTGCCGAGGTATTGTATGATGTTTTCCCTCTCGAAGTTTGTAATGTTCTTTTGGGCCAACCATATTTATGGAAAAGACATGTTGTATATGAGTCTAGGCCTCGTAGTGTTATTATTACTTTGAACAAGAAATTGTATAGGATACCAGAGGCAGTCCCACCTAGTGTTATTTCCTTGATCTCTGCCAAGCAATGCATGAAGGTCATCTCTCAGACAGGGAATTTTGTCTTCTTCGTGATTCACTCTCAGAATGAGAGAAATATCACAACCACATCCAGGGTCTTCGTGGTCGACCTCTCCACACAACAGAAGCAAGTGGATAAGTTCATGGAAGCATACTCGGATATCTTCTCCTTAGCTATCGGGGTACCTCTGCACTGTGAGGTCAAGTACCCCATTGATGTGACCCTCGGCACACCGATTCCTAATGGGACAGTCTACCATAGTTCTCTATTAGAGAATGGGGAGATCAAGTGGAAGATCTAAGAACTGCTCCACAAGGGGCACATACATCCCATTTCATCACCTTGTGGGAGCCCAATCATGTTGGTACAAAAGAAAGACGGAACCTACCGACTCTGCATTGATTACCAAGCCCTGAATAAAATCACAGTCAGAAACTGATATCTGATTCCCTGAATCGACGACCTCCTTGATCAGCTCACGGGGGCCAAAAACTTCTATAAGATTGATCTGAATTCTTCCTACCACCAGGTTCTGATAGAACAAACAGATGTATGGAAGATCACCTTCAAATCAAAGGAAGGTATTTTCGAATGGTTGGTCATGCCCTTTGGCTTGAAAAATGCTCCAGCCACTTTCATGAGGATGATGGATGATATCCTACGACCATTCACCAATACTTTTGTAGTGGTGTATATGGATGACATTTTCATTTACAGCAAGACTTGGTCAGAACACTTGCAACATATTCAACAGGTTCTGCACACCCCGCAATAGCACAAGATATACGCCAACTTGGAAAAATTATCCTTTAGCATGGACAGGGTCCATTACCTCGGCTACATTGTTGATCAACATGGTTTACATGTGGATCCAACCAAGATACAAGTCATCCGTGACTGGCCATCCCCAACCACACTCACTGAGCTTCAGATCTTCTTGGGCCTTGCAAATTTCTACCGCAGGTTCATGTTGGGATTCTCCCATATTGCATGGGCCCTTAGCCAAGTAACCAAGGGTGGTGGTAAGGATAAATTTGTGTGGGATCGGTCCCAACAACAAGCATTCGATGATTTGAAGCAGCGCTTGTGCTAAGCCCCAATAATTTCACTCCCAAACCTGCAATATCCCTTTGAGATCGAGATAGATGCTTCAGACTATGTTGTGGGTGTCGTTCTCACTCATCATGGCCACCCCGTGGCCTATCATAGTGAGACACTATCAAATGTTGTTTGTAAGTACCCTACTTATGATAAAGAAATGTACTCCAGTGTGCAATCTTGTCACCAATGGAGACATTAAATTCTTGGGAAGGAGACAGTCATCCACATTGATCATAAGCCACTGCACTTCATGTAGACACAAGGAAAATTGTTGAATGCCCTCCATCAAAAGTGGTCCACATACTTGCAACAATTCCACCTCATAATCAAGTATAAAATAGAAAGCACCAATCACGTCAATGATTGCCTCAGCAGACCGCCAGTCGCGACACTCACCACGGTGATAGACTCTTGCGTCCATGAGACCTATGAATGGCCCCAACTCTATGAGATAGACCCGGACTTCGCCACCACCTACCAAATGTTGGGATCAAATGCATTTGTCGCTAATTTTCATCTTCAGGATGGGTTTTTGTGTTGTATGGGCCATATTTTCATTCCATCAAGTGAGCGAGCGAAGCTAATCTGGGAATCCCACTATAATCAGGTAGCAGGAAACTTTGGTGTCGAAAATACAGTGCAAATGATGCATAAACATTTCTACTAGAAGAAACTTCGACAAGAGGTCAACTATTATATTAGGTGTTGCACTGCCTGCGCTATTTCCAAACCGACCACTAAGAAACATGGCATGTACACCCCTCTTCCTACTCCTGACAGGCCATGGGAATCCATCTCCATGGACTACATGTCAGGCCTCTCATCCACAACGCGAGGAAATTACTTTGTTTTTGTGGTTATTGATTGCTTTTCTAAGATGGCGATATTGGCCTCCTGCAAGAAGAGCATCACAGCAGAGGCCACTGCCAAGCTCTTCTTTGAATGATTCTGGGTACATTTTGGAATCCCACAAAACATTGTTTCAAATCGGGACAGTCTATTTCTCAGCACATTCTGGTCGAGCCTTTGGTCACTACTAGACACCAAGCTTAACAAATCCATGACCTTCCACTCCCAAACAGATGGCCAAACTGAGGTCATAAGATGGATTATATACCATGTAGATGTGGAAAACAAGACAATAATCAATTACCAAGGCAGATGTATAGCTTCCTTCCAGCCCTCTTAGTTTTAGAAATACCTAGGATGACGTGAGGGGGCGAGGGGGTGATCTCACATCATATTTCATACCAGATGGCGAAGAAGAGGCCAGGATAAGCATCTAGGATAGCTAGGTAGATAAATCCCCAGAGTTTTCCCTGAGGAATCGAAATCCTACCTACCAGATTATCTTCTTCAAGACCTTTTCTTATCACATATGCTCGTGGAAGCCTTCTTCCTCTTGATCGTGCATATCTTGCATATGTATAATTCCAAGCACCCTCACACATGGGATGAGATTCTTCCCTATGTCCATCATAGATACAACCGAGCCTTTCATAGCTCAACTGGCCACAACCTCCTTTCAGGTGGGGTTGGGATTCCAACCATTGGGTTCCATAGATGTTTCATTACTCCTTGCAGTCACCTCGGCCGACTCATCTCCTTCTCCAACTGAAGCTGACAAAGCCACCCGATTCATTGAGCAGATCTAGCACATCGGTCAATAGGTTCAGGATATCCTACAAAATTCCAATGACAAGTACAAGCAACACCATGATCAACACCAGGTGCCATATAAGTTTCAAGTGGGAAACAAAGTTTGGTTGCATTTGCAAAAAGAATTCCTTACTAGACCCCATCGGAAGCTTCACCAAATCCATTATGGGTCATACACCGTCACCAAGGCTGTGGGTGATAATGCTTTTGAGCTCAACATTCCTCCTTTCCTTGGCCTACACCAAGTGTTCAATGTGGATCACCTTCGACCTTATTTCCCACCATTATTGGATACCTCAAAGATAGTAGAACAACTAAAATGAACATAGCTCAACCCCGAATGCATACAAAAAGAATCCAATGATCATACTATGGACAAACAGGTCAAGGGCACTCACCAACAAAGGATTCAACTTTATCGAGTTGTCAAATCAGGGCATCTCCTACACCAAGGCAAGTGGCTCGCTTAGGGCCAAATTCAGTAGAAATTTCCTCATCTAATGGGGGAACTCAATACAATGGATACCATTGCTTTCTAAGGGGGAAGGATTGATCCATATGGATTTCGGTGGCCTCCCACCTATTTCAACTGGCTCATTTTGGTAGTTTTCCAGTTGGACAGTTTTTTCCTAGTTTTCGGGTCCCTGACTTTTGGGGCCATTTTGAGGCCCTAAAGAATGTTTTTAGGGCTCGCCCCAATTAATTTGTGTAAGGATCTCCACATGCAACATGTGTAGTCCTTTGATAGACCTTTGCAATGGGATATCATGTGCCTAAAACGAAGATCGTATGCCAAAGTTACAACCTCGGGAAGTTGGTGTACTAACTTACCCAAATGGGGCCCACATGACTTTTGGCGCTTCATCTCCTAGGATTAGGTTTCCGGATGTCTAGGATTTTTTGTAATTCTTGTTTATTGTAAAAATTACTTGAGAGGCTCATTGTAATCATATTCTGACGAATGAGCACAGTCATCACATCTATTTTCAGAGATAAGCCACCACCATTCTAACAAGCTTGTTTTTCGTTGCATTTTACAGTTTCAGTTTATTTCCTTATTGAATAGAAACTAATGTTACTGCATATCTATTATTCTATGTTAAGCATATTTTGATAATAATCTGCATTCATTTCGTTATTCTCATAAAATCCGGATCACCTAGCCAATTTTATGTTGATTAATTGGGTTGGTTGTCATTGATTTCAACCCTTGAAGAAAGTCTGGTAGCGAATTCTGGTAGCACAAAGGTTTGGGTAAAGGACCCAAGTTTGTTTGATGTATAATCGTATGAGTTTTGATAAATTTGTAGGTAAGACTATTCTAGACGGATAATACATGTCATGCCATTTCTGGTGGTATGTGGAACGTCACATAACATAAATCCTCATGGTTTGAGAGTTATGGCCTTACGAAGTTGAAGAACCCTCATGAGTCATCTAGAAGCCCCAAAAGGTCAAAGTAGTCAAAGTGCTTGCAAAGAAGAGATTCTTTAAATAATAAAGTGAAGTGACAAATTGAAAGAGGATTATTTAAATAATAAAGTGAAGTGACAAAGTCAAAGAGGATTATTTAAATAATAAAGTGAAGTGACAAAGTCAAAGAGGATTATTTAAATAATAAAGTAAATGGATAACTTTCTAATTATAGAAAGTTGTTATAAGAAGGTTAACCCTAAAATGAGGAAAATGGGTTAAGTGGTCAAGTGGCTATTGGATACATGGACAAGTGGCAAATTGGGCAAAGTTGGACATAGGTGACTATGTGGACAAAGTGGCTATGTGGGCAAAGTGACCTAGAAGATGCTTCTAAGGAAGCTACTTGGAGAGTATAAATAAAAGGCAAGGCTCTCTCATTTTGATCACACTTGAGCATATTGAATATCTACAGGTGACTGAGGTAACCAAAGGATATCTAAGCTGAATTTCAGAGGGAAGGTGAAGTAAAGAAGGTTGAATTTCAGAGGGAAGGTGAAGTAAAGAAGGTCGAAATTCAAGGGAGGATAAATTCTTTTGATGATGCTTTCTTAGGTATGTTATTTACAGGTCATCTCACCATTTTCGCAATAACTTCTTTTCTAGAATGATTCAGACCGTAAAATTGGGAGGTCATTGAGGAAACATATCCAAGTAGTTGTGGTAAAAATTTCAGCTTGTGGGTCATTGTATTTTTGGAGTTAGACTCCGTGGAAAATAGGATTTGTGGCTAGTCCCGAAACTAGTCTAAAACATGTGTTTCGAGTAAAAACGTCACAAATTCTTCATAACAGATCAAAATTCAGTAAGGCCAAATGTTTTGGTTAGAGTACAGTCTGTAGTATTCTGTGTACAAGGTTCAGATCCATAAAACAAATATTCTGTGAGGGGCACGCTCTACAAGTTCGCTCTCTAGAATAATCCAGAATTCAACAAGGTATGCCATTTTTTCTATAACTCCTTTTATGAGAGGTTCCAAGTAGTGACACCTGGAGGAATTGCATAAAACACACTGAATAACATTGTTTACTATTTTCATATCTTTATTCAGTACAGGTACATAGTTATGATTATTTCAAGTTGGGAATGTTGACTAATCCAAAACTAGTCATCTGAGACTAAAGTAAAGTTTGATGAAAATGATAGTCTCTTGTTGTTAAAGTTAAGAAAGGTTTGCAGGTATGCGATCATATACACCAGGTCTATTACAGAGTTACAAATTAGATTTGGATGATGAAATTGATGAGGGCTTTTGGTTGAGGTACATGTTGGGTACATTCTTGAGACAAGTAGCTGATGAGTTGGCACATACATGAGGTGTATAGTTGATTATGTTGGTACATCTTGATGAGTCATAGTTCATGAGTAGTTGATACATGATTGGTACATACTTTGTACATGGTTGGAGGCACTTGTTAGTAGTATTGTTGACACATGGTTTATGGATGATGTAGAATACTTGTATTGGTATATTATTAGAAGAACATATTGATGTTGGTGATGATTATGAGTTGTTGTGTTATGCTTGGTTGATGCACATATTTGAGATTTGTCTTGGTGATTGATATTGGTGAGTAGATCTGATTTGGTTGATAAGATTGATGAGACGGTTTGTTGTGATAGGTTGCTTGGATAGGTTCTTGTGATAGGTTATTTGAACAGGTTTGGTGCATGGTTGATGCACTTGTTCATGGTACAGGTTGGTGCATGATTGATGCACTTATTTATGGTACAGGTTGATTACAGGTTGAGGTACAGGTTGGTGCATGGTTGATGCACTTGTTTATGGTACAGGTTGATTATAGATTGATTGGTACAGGTTTACAGCAGTATATCTCACAGTGATAGTGTGACAATGGTTCCATCATTCTACTTATATTTCGGGGTGGTTGGATAGGGAAAGGACAGGTGGTTGTAGACACATTCCGGTTGTAGCCAGAGAACATAGGGGGTCGTAGCCTCCTTCTGGTTGTAGCCAGAGAATTGGGGAGTTGGAGCTTCCCTCAGGTTGTAGCCTGAAAAATTAGGGAGTTGGAGCCTCCTTCCAATTGCAGCTAGAAAACAAAGGAAGTTGATGCTTCCAATGAATGTAATTCTTAAAGACATATAAGAAAAATCATTCCTTGGTTTTCTCCCACTTTGGGTTTCCACGTAAAAACACTGGTGTACTGTGTATGTGTATGATTTCTCATTTGTTCATTGTTTATTTACTCTGCAACTATTGGATGATAATGATACATTGATATAACACTTGCATATTGTGGTANCCCTCTCAGTAATCCAACAATTGGTATCAGAGCAAGTTCCTTTAGGAAACAGTTTAACCACTGGAAGGAGATCATGGATTATTCTGAGAATGGAGTACCAATGTTTAATGGCTAGAATGGTTTAAAGTATGAGATGTGGAGCATAAGAACGAAAGTATTTTTACAGGCATAGGGACATTGCATTTGACTATCAGTTGTTAAAAGACATGATAGTTCAAAACGGGAAAAGACTGCAACCAAGAAGGAATTGAAGAAGAATAACAAAATAGTAATGGATTTCATCTGGGAAGGATCACCTAATCCGGTAAGAAAAAAGGTTCATAAATGTTCATCGACCAAAGAACTTTGGGATAAGTTACATAATGTATATTCTTCACCCATCACAAAATCATAAAATGCCAAAGAAGATGCAGGTACATAATAAGAAGAAATATGCTCATCATGTCAGACAGATTCAGAAGAGGAAGAGTATGAAGAAGAGGAAGTTGATTACAGAGAAAAATTGATCAATTCAATTGGATATCTAAAGAAAGAAAGAGAAGAAAACAAGTCATCCAAGAAAGAATTGATGAAGAAAAAAGAAAGTGTTCAAGGTTCCAAAAAAGCTCAGCAGGCCATCAATAATTTAAGAACTCGGCTAGAATAGGCAGAAGAATTGAAGAAACTCTAGAATATCAAAAGCAATGTTTAGAAGCCAACATAACAACATAAAAGGAAGAAGAAGAAAGGAGAGAAAAGATACTGACGGATCATCTCAAGGAAAGAATCGATGACTTAAACCAACTTGAGGAAGAGTTTGGTCAAGAAGAGAGAAGACTCGAAGAAGAAATCATTACATTGAAAATCCAACTTGAAGAAGGAAAGAGAACATAAGAGGCCATGAAGTCTCAGATAATGAAGAAAGAAGAAGAGGTTGAGAAGCTTGAAGAAGAAGTTGTCACACTAAGATTCAAAGTCGTCAAGCTCAACAAGAATGTTGAAGAGACAAAAACATCCACATCAGTTATAGAGAATGAAGAGAAGCACTCAAGGTTGCTAGAAAAGAAGAATGAAGAAATAGAAAGAGTTATGCAAAAGTACTCAAAGGAAGGAATCATGATCAACCAGAATCTAAGAAAACTATTGAAGATACATCTTCAAGAAGACCATTCATGTTCAAGCCACAAAGAAGCTTCAATCATGATCGTGATCATTCAAGGCAAAAATTCAGAAGGACTACACCACAAAGAAGATCATTTACTCTCAGGTATGCAAATTTATTTTACGGTCATTGTTTTTATTGTACTAATTTTGGACATAAGGTTGCAGATTGCAGGGATTATAAAAGAAATTTTCAAGCAAGAAGTGCATATGTGGCCCCATGTAACATTGAATGTTACAAATGTCATAACTATGGAAACATAGCTAGTAATTGTAGAAGCATGATCGATACGTCCATGAAAGAAAACACTTATATCAGATATAAGAAAGTATGGATAAGAAAACATGAATAACAGGTGAATAACAGGTGAACAAAGACCAGGTCCCAGAGATCGCAAGATTAGCAATAAAATGAGATGAAGAAAATTCTACAGAGAAAAGGAAAGATGTCAGATATAGAAAGATTTGGAAAATAACTGAAAGAAAATAAAGACGGGTAAATAAGGAACAAGTTCACGAGATTGTACTTTCAAGCATTCTATTGAAATATGAATCCACAGACAGAAAGAAAGAATTCATAGCTTAGAGAGATGATGAATCTACCAATGAAGATGATGATGAATCTACCAATGAAGATGATGTTGAATACACATCAGAGAAGGAATTGTTCTAAGCCATCCGACTTAGAGAATCCCAGGTAATATGAATATTAGATAGGGAGAATCTATGCAATAGTTGTGACAGACCAAAGGAACATCCTTCGAGAAGCTTGCAGAGTTTGAGAAGACAGATCCAGAGCAGTCAGCTAGCAGAAGTACAATTTGATGGATTAATCAATACTTCATGATAGTATGGTGATAAATGGGTCAGCATTATGGATAGTTGTGTAAGTAGATTCTTGGATAGTATGGACGAGAGCATGGATTCATAGATCAGTTCAAAGAGTGGTTCAGAGACAAAGGAAGATTATCATAATGGATGATAATTACATAGGAAATGGCTCGAACAATGCTAATGGATTCCAAATTGATAGATATTTTTTGGACACATGCAGTGCATACAACAATTCACATTCAAGACATAGTAATGCTTAGAAACAACAATGAAAAAACTCCCTATGAACTATGGAAAGGAAGAACAGACAACAACCTCTACATCAAGGTAACTCAAGGTAGTATTTTATTAATTGAAATTTATGTTGATGATATTGTTTCTAGAAGTACTAATGACAACTTAAGCCAGAAATTTGTAAAGGATATGCAAAATGAATTTGAAATGTCATTACTTGGAGAATTATCCTTCTTTCTGGGTCTTCAGATACGTCAAAGCAACCAAGGAATTTTTATTTCTCAAACCAAGTATATCAGAGAAATGTTAAAGAGGTTCAGAATGGAAGATTGCAAACCAGTTATCACTCCCATACAAACCCGTTGCAAGTTGAGAAAAGATGTTGATTCAAAGTTTACAAATCAGAGGCAATACAAGTCAATGATTGGTAGCCTACTATATGTGACAGCATCCAGACCATATGTATTGCAGACAGTTGCATAGGTATCACGATTTCAAGCAACACCAAAGGAATCACATGTATTAGCAATGGAGAGGATTTTTAGATATCTCAAAGGAACAAAAGAGTTTGGATTATGGTATCCAAAAAGAAATGATCTATCACTTATTGCCTACACAGATGCAGATTGGGCAGGTTGCATTGATGATCAACGAAGCACCAGTGGAGCAGCGTTCTACTTGGGTGAGTGTTTAGTATCATGGCTAAGAAAGAAACAATCATCAATATCTTTATCTACAACCGAGGCAGAGTTCATTGCAGCAGCAGTATGTTGTACACAGGTTCTATGGATGAAACAAACTCTGACATATATACAGGTTGAGTATGATGAGCCCATTCCAATATATTGTGATAATACAAGTGCCATCATATCTCAAAGAATCAGGTGATGAACTCCAAGATGAAGCACATTCCAATCAAGTATCACTTTCTACAGGAACAGGTTGCAGAAAAGAACATCAAAGTTGAATATGTGGGCACAAAAGAACAAGTGGCAGACATCTTTATAAAACTGCTTCCATGGGAATCCTTTGAGTATCTTCTTCAGAGACTCGGAGTTATTTCTACTCCAAAAAGAATGCTTTTGAATGCTTATATTATATGTCTTAGATGTACACGAGGAAGCACCATAAAGAGGACAGTTCAGGTTGGGAGATCAGACAATTCAGTTAGGGGGAGCAACCCCAAATGGAAAGATACATTTTCATTGATGACAAAGGGGGAGAGATTTATCAGATGCAGAGGACAAAGGCATGGTTCCAGAGGGTGCATTAGTCACAGAGATGCATGCATGGTTCTAGGGGGAGCATGAGTGATATGATTTCAGTATTCCATCATAGTGTTTCCATCAATGCCAAAGGGAGATATTGTTGATTAATTGGGTTGGTTGTCATTGATGTCAACCCTTGAAGAAAGTCCGGTAGCAAATTCTAGTAGCACAAAGGTTTGGGTAATGGACCCAAGTTTGTTTTATGTATAATAGTATGAGTTTAGATACATTTGCAGGTAAGACTATTCTAGATGGATAGTACTTGTCATGTCATTTCTAGTGGTATGTGGAACGTCACATAACTCCTCACGGTTTGAGAGTTATGGCTTTACGAAGTTAAAAACACTCATGAGTCATCTAGAAGCCCCAAAAGGTCAAAGTAGTCAAAGTGTTTGCAAAGAAGAGATTATTTAAATAATAAAGTGAAGTGACAAAGTAAAAAAAGATTATTTAAATAATAAAGTGGAGTGACAAGGTCAAAGAGGATTATTTAAATTATTTAAATAATAAAGTGAAGTGACAAGGTCAAAGAGGATTATTTAAATAATAAAGTGAAGTGACAAGGTCAAAGAGAATTATTTAAATAATAAAATGAAGTGACAAAGTCAAAGAGGATTATTTAAATAATAAAGTGAAGTGACAAAGTCAAGGAGGATTATTTAAATAATAAAGTAAATGGAGAACTTTCTAATTATGGAAAGTGGTT
>JASDQU010309790.1:82018-101070 GCA_032191745.1 Picea mariana | reverse complement strand
AGAATTATTTAAATAATAAAATGAAGTGACAAAGTCAAAGAGGATTATTTAAATAATAAAGTGAAGTGACAAAGTCAAGGAGGATTATTTAAATAATAAAGTAAATGGAGAACTTTCTAATTATGGAAAGTGGTTATAAGAAGGTTAACCCTAAAATGAGGAAAATGGGTTAAGTGGTCAAGTGGATATTAGATACATGGACAAGTGGAAAATTGGGCAAAGTTGGACATAGGTGACTATATGGACAAAGTGGCTATGTGGGCAAAGTGACCTAGAAGATGCTTCTAAGGAAGCTACTTGGAGAGTATAAATAAGAGGCAAGGCTCTCTCATTTTGATCACGCTTTAGCATATTGAATATCTACACCTGATTGAGGTAACCAAAGGATATATAAGCTGAATTTCAGAGGGAAGGTGAAGTAAAGAAGGCCTAAATTCAAGGGAGGATAAATTATTTTGATGATGCTTTCTAAGGTATGTTATTTACAGGTCATCTCACCTTTTTCGCAATAACTTCTTTTCTAGAATGATTCCGATCATGAAATTGGGATTCCATTGAAGAAACATATCCAAGTAGTTTTGGTACAAATTTCATCTTGTGGGTCGTTGTATTTTTGGAGTTACACTCTGTGGAAAATATGGTTTGTGGCTAGTCCTGAAACTAGTCTAAAACATGTGTTTCGAGTAAAACGTCATAACGTCTTCATAACAGATCCAAATTCAGTAAGACCAAATGTGTTGGTTAGAGTATAGTCTGTAGTATTCTGTGTACAATTTTCATATCCATACAACAAATATTATGTGTGGGGCACGCTCTACAAGTTCGCTCTCTAGAATAAGCCAGAATTCAACAAGGTATGTCATTTTTGCTATAACTCCTTTTATGAGAGGTTCCAAGTAGTGACACCTGGAGTAATTGCATAAAACACACTAAAGAACATTGTGTACTATTTTCAGATATTTATTCATTACAGGTACGTAGTTATGATTATTTCAAGTTAGGGTTGTTGACTAATCCAAAACTAGTCATGTGAGACTAAAGTAAAGTTTGATGAAAATGCTAGTCTCTTGTTGTTAAAGTTAAGAAAGGTTTGCGGGTATGTGATCATATACACCAGGTCTATTACAGAGTTAAAAATTAGATTTGGATGATGAAATTGATGAGGGATTTTGGTTGAGGTACATGTTGGGTACATGGTTGAGACAAGTAGTTGATGAGTTGGCACATACATAAGGTGTATAGTTAATGATGTTGGTACATCTTGATGAGTCATAGTTGATGAGTAGTTGATACATGATTGGTACATACTTTGTACATGGTTGGAGGCACTTGTTAGTAGTATTATTGACACATGGTTTATGGATGATGTAGAATACTTGTATTGGTATATTATTAGAAGAACATATTGATGTTGGTGATGATTATGAGTTGTTGTGTTATGCTTGGTTGATGCACATATTTGAGATTTGTCTTGGTGATTGATATTGGTGAGTAGGTCTGATTTGGTTGATAAGATTGATGAGATGGTTTGTTGTGATAGGTTGTTTGGATAGGCTCTTGTGACAGGTTATTTGTACAGGTTTGGTGCATGGTTGATGCACTTGTTCATGGTACAGGTTGGTGCATGATTGATGCACTTGTTTATGGTACAGGTTGATTACAGGTTGAGTTACAAGTTGGTGCATGGTTGATGCACTTATTTATGGTACAGGTTGATTATAGGTTGATTGGCACAAGTTTACAGCAGTATATCTCACAGTGATAGTGTGACAGTGGTTCCATCATTCTACTTATATTTCAGGGTGGTTGGATAGGGCAAGGACAGGTGGTTGTAGCCACCTTTCGGTTGTAGCCGGAGAACATAGGGAGTCATAGCCTCCTTCTGGTTGTAGCCAGAGAATTGGGGAGTTGGAGCTTCCCTCAGGTTGTAGCCTGAGAAATTAGGGGGTTGGAGCCTCCTTCCAGTTGTAGGTAGAAAACAAAGGAAGTTGATGCTTCCAATGAATGTAATTCCTAAAGACATATAAGAAAAATCATTCCTTGGTTTTCTCCCGCTTTGGGTTTCCATGTAAAAACACTGGTGTATTGTGTATGTGTATGATTCCTCATTTGTTCATTGTTTATTTACTCTGCAACTATTGGATGATAATGATACATTGATATAACACTTGCATATTGTGGTTAAAAATGATTGAATTGCTCTATTACTGATTCACCCCCCCTCTCAGTAATCCAACGATTGGTATCAGAGCAAGTTCCTTCAGGAAACAGTTAACCACTGGAAGGAGATCGTGGATTATTCTAAAAATGGAGTACCAATGTTTAATGGCCAAAATGGTTTAAAGTATGAGATGTGGAGCATAAGGATGAAAGTATTTTTACAGGCATAGGGACATTGTATTTGGCTATTAGTTGTTAAAGGATATGATAGTTCAAAAAGGGCAAAGACTGCAACCAAGAAGGAATTGAAGAAGAATAACAAAATAGTAATGGATTTTGTCTAGGAAGGATTACCTAATCCGGTAAGAGAAAAGGTTCATAAATGTTCATCGACCAAAGAACTTTGGGATAAGTTACATAATGTATATTCTTCACCCATCACAAAATCAAAAAATGCCAAAGAAGATGCAGGTACAGAATAAGAAGAAATATGCTCATCGTGTCAGACAGATTCAGAAGAGGAAGAGTATGAAGAAGCGGAAGGTTGATTACAGAGAACAATTGATCAATGCAATTGAATATCTAAAGAAAGAAAGAGAAGAAAACAAGTCATCCAAGAAAGAATTGATGAAGCAAAAGGAAAGTGTTCAAGGTTCCGAAAAATCTCAGCAGGCCATCAAGAATTTACGAACTCGGCTAGAAGAGGCCAGAAGAATTGAAGAAACTCTAGAATATCAAAAGCAATGTTTAGAAGCCAACATAACAACACAAAAGGAAAAAGCAGAAAAGAGAGAAAAGATACTGACGAATCATCTCAAGGAAAGAATCAATGACTTAAACCAACTTGAGGAAGAGTTTGGTCAAGAAGAGAGAAGACTCGAAGAAGAAATAATTACATTGAAAATCCAACTTGAAGAAGCAAAGAGAACATAAGAGCCCCTGAAGTCTCGGATAATGAAGAAAGAAGAAGAGGTTGAGAAGCTTGAAGAAGAAGTTGTCACACTAAGAGTCAAATTCGTCAAGCTCAAAAAGAATGTTGAAGAGACAAAAACATCCACATCAGTTATAGAGAATGAAGAGAAGCACTCAAGGTTGCTAGAAAAGAAGAATGAAGAAATAGAAAGAGTTATGCAGAAGTACTCAAAGGAAGGAATCATGGTCAACGAGAATCTAAGAAAACTATTGAAGATACATCTTCAAGAAGACCATTCATGTTCAAGCCACAAAGAAGCTTCAATCATGATCATGATCAGTCAAGGCATAAATTCAGAAGGACTACACCACAAAGAAGATCATTTACTCTCAGGTATGAAAATTTATTTTATGGTCATTGTTTTTATTGTACTAATATTGGACATAAGGTTGTAGATTGCAGGGATTATAAAAGAAATGTTCAAGCAAGAAGTGCATATGTGGCCCCACGTAATATTGAATGTTACAAATGTCATAACTATGGAAACATAGCTAGTGATTGTAGAAGCATGATCGATACTTCCATGAAAGAGAACACTTATATCAGATATAAGAAAGTATGGATAAGAAAACACGAATAACAGGTGAACAAAGACCAAGTCCCAGAGATCGCAAGATTAGCAATAAAACAAGATGAAGAAAATTCTACAGAGAAAAGGAAAGATGTTAGATATAGAAAGATTTGGAAAATAACTGAAAGAAAATAAGGACGGGTAAATAAGGAACAAGTTCACGAGATTGTACTTTCAGGCATTGTATTGAAATATGAATCCACGGACAAAAAGAAAGAATTGATAGCTTAGAGAGATGATGAATCTACCAATGAAGATGATGATGAATCTACCAATGAAGATGATGTTGAATACACATCAGAGTAGGAATTGTTCTGAGCCATCCGACTTAGAGAATCCTAGGTAATATGAATATTAGATAGGGGGAATCTATGCAATAGTTGTGACAGAACAAAGGACCATCCTTCGAGAAGCTTACAGAGTTTGAGAAGATAGATCCAGAGCAGTCAGTTAGCAGAAGTACAATTTGATGGATTAATCAATACTTCATGATAGTATGGTGATAAATGGGTCACCACTATGGACAGTTGCGCAAGTAGATTCTTGGATAGTATGGACGAGAGCATGGATTCATAGATCGGTTCAAAGAGTGGTTCAGAGACAAAGGAACATTATCATAATGGATGATAATTACATAGGAAATGGCTCGAACAATGCTAATGGATTCCAAATTGATAGATATTTTTTGGACACATGCAGTGCATACAACAATTCACATTCAAGACAGAGTAATTCTCAGAAACAACGATGACAAAACTCCCTACAAACTATGGAAAGGAAGAACAGACAACAAACTCTACATCAAGATAACTCAAGGTATTATTTTATTAATTGAAATTTATGTTGTTGATATTGTTTTTGGAAGTACTAATGACAGCTTAAGCCAGAAATTTTCAAAGGATATGCAGAATGAATTTGAAATGTCATTACTTGGAGAATGATCCTTTTTTCTGGGTCTTCAGATACGTCAAAGAAACCAAGGAATTTTTATTTCTCAAACCAAGTATATCAGAGAAATGTTAAAGAGGTTCAGAATGGAAGATTGCAAACCAGTTATCACTCCCATGCAAACCCGTTGCAAGTTGAGAAAAGATGATGATTCAAAGTCTACAAATCAGAGGCAATACAGGTCAATGAATGGTAGCCTACTATATGTGACAACATCCAGACCATATGTATTGCAAACAATTGGATAGGTGGCACGATTTCAAGCAACACCAAAGGAATCACATTTATTAGCAGTGAAGAGGATTTTTAGATATCTCAAAGGAACATAAGAGTTTGGATTATGGTATCCAAAAGGAAATGATCTATCACTTATTGCCTACACAGATGTAGATTGGGCAGGTTGCATTGATGATCGACGAAGCACCAGTGGAGCAGCGTTCTACTTGGGTGAGTATTTAGTATCATGGCTAAGAAAGAAACAATCATCAATATCTTTATCTACAACCGAGGCAGAGTTCATCGCAGCAGCATCATGTTGTACATAGGTTCTATGGATGAAACAAACTCTGACAGATATATAGGTTGAGTATGATGAGACCATTCCAATATATTGTGATAATACAAGTGCCATCATATCTCAAAGAATCAGGTGATGCACTCCAAGATGAAGCACACTCCAATCAAGTATCACTTTCTGCGGGAACAGGGTGCAGAAAAGAACATCAAAGTTGAATATGTGGGCACAAAAGAAAAAGTGGCAGATATTTTTATAAAACTGCTTCCATGGGAATCCTTTGAGTATCTTCTCCAAAGACTCAGAGTTATTTCTACTCCAAAAAGAATGCTTTTGAACGCTTATCTTATATGTCTTAGATGTACATGAGGAAGAACCATAAAGAGGACAATTCAGGTTGGGAGATCAGACAAATCAGTTAGGGGGAGCAACCCCGAATGGAAAGATACCTTTTCCATTGATGACAAAGGGGGAGAGATTTATTAGATGCAGAGGACAAAGGCATGGTTCCAGGGGGTGCATTAGTCACAGAGATGCATGCATGGTTCTAGGGGGAGCATGAGTGATATGATTTCAGTATTGCATCATAGTGTTTCCATCAATGCCAAAGGGAGAGATTGTTGATTAATTGGGTTGGTTGTCATTGATGTCAACCCTTAAAGAAAGTCCGGTAGCGAATTATGGTAGCACAAAGGTTTGGGTAATGGAACCAATTTTGTTTGATGTATAATGGTATGAGTTTTGATATATTTGCAGGTAAGACTATTCTAGATGGATAGTACTTGTCATGTCATTTCCAGTGGTATGCGGAACATCACATAACTCCTCATGGTTTGAGAGTTATGGCCTTATGAAGTTAAAAACACTTGTGAGTCATCTAGAAGCCCCAAAAGGTCAAAGTAGTCAAAGTTCTTGCAAAGAAGAGATTATTTAAATAATAAAGTGAAGTGACAAAGTAAAAAAAGATTATTTAAATAATAAAGTGAAGTGACAAGGTTAAAGAGGATTATTTAAATAATAAAGTGAAGTGACAAGGTCAAAGAGGATTACTTAAATAATAAAGTGAAGTGACAAAGTCAAAGATGATTATTTAAATAATAAAGTGAAGTGACAAAGTCAAGGAGGATTATTTAAATAATAAAGTAAATGGAGAACTTTCTAATTATGGAAAGTGGTTATAAGAAGGTTAACCCTAAAATGAGGAAAATGGGTTAAGTGGTCAAGTGGATATTGGATACATGGACAAGTGGAAAATTGGGCAAAGTTGGACATAGGTGACTATGTGGACAAAGTGGCTATGTGGGCAAAGTGACCTAGAAGATGCTTCTAAGGAAGCTACTTGGAGAGTATAAATAAGAGGCAAGGCTCACTCATTTTGATCACACTTGAGCATATTGAATATCTACACATGATTGAGGTAACCAAAGGATATCTAAGCTGAATTTCAAAGGGAAGGTGAAGTAAAGAAGGCCTAAATTCAAGGGAGGATAAATTCTTTTGATGATGCTTTCTAAGGTATGTTATTTACAGGTCATCTCACCATTTTCGCAATAACTTCTTTTCTAGAATGATTCCGACTACGAAATTGGGATTCCATTGAGGAAACATATACAAGTAGTTGTGGTACAAATTTCAGCTTGTGGGTCGTTGTATTTTTGGAGTTACACTCCATGGAAAATATGGTTTGTCGCTAGTCCCGAAACTAGTCTAAAACATGTGTTTTGGGTAAAAATGTCATAACATCTTCATAACAGATTCAAATTTAGTAAGACCAAATGTGTTGGTTAGAGTACAGTCTGTAATATTCTGTGTAAAATTTTCATATCCATACAACAAATATTCTGTGTGGGGCACGCTCTACAAGTTCGCTCTCTAGAATAAGCCAGAATTTAACAAGGTATGTCATTTTTGCTATAACTCCTTTTATGAGAGGTTCCAAGTAGTGACACCTGGAGGAATTGCATAAAACACACTGAAGAACATTGTGTATTATTTTCATATATTTATTCATTACAGGTACATAGTTATGATTATTTCAAGTTAGGGTTGTTGACCAATCCAAAACTAGTCATGTGAGACTAAAGTAAAGTTTGATGAAAATGTTAGTCTCTTGTTGTTAAAGTTAAGAAAGGTTTGCATGTATGTGATCATATACACCAAGTCTATTACAGAGTAAAAAATTATATTTGGATGATGAAATTGATGAGGGCTTTTGGTTGAGGTACATGTTGGGTACATGGTTGAGACAAGTAGTTGATGAGTTGGCACATACATAAGGTGTATAGTTGATGATGTTGGTACATATTGGTGAGTCATAGTTGATGAGTAGTTGATACATGATTGGTACATACTTTGTACATGTTGGAGGCACTTGTTAGTAGTATTGTTGACACATGGTTTATCGATGATGTAGCATACTTGTATTGGTATATTATTAGAAGCACATATTGATCTTGGTGATGATTATGAGTTGTTGTGTTATGCTTGGTTGATGCACATATTTGAGAGTTGTCTTGGTGATTGATCTTTGTGAGTAGATCTGATTTGGTTGATAAGATTGATGAGACAGGTTGTTGTGATAAGTTGTTTGGATAGGTTGTTGTGACAGGTTATTTGTACAGGTTTGGTGCATGGTTGTTGCACTTGTTCATGGTACATGTTTGTTACAGGTTGGTGCATGATTGATGCACTTGTTTATGGTACAGGTTGATTACAGGTTGATTGGTATAGGTTGGTGCATGGTTGATGCACTTTTTTATGGTACAGGTTGATTATGTTAAGGTTTAAGCTATTATTAGAGTTCTTTGTCTTTCACTAGATAACAATAGCATAAGATAGGATCACTGAGAAATACACAATCACAAGAAACACATCATTTATCCTGGGAAACCCTCATGGGGGAGAAAACCCAACAAAACTTCCTTATTATAGATAGCCAATACAATGCCAAGAGATAACTCAAACAAATACAAAAAGTCTTCTCCCAAGAATGTGCCTCTCTCTCTCTCTCTCTTCTCCAACTTCAGCTACAAAACTTGCTCCTTAATGAACAAGTGAGTGTGTGTCTAAATGAGGTGCTAGCCTCCTTATTTATACAACTCTGGCACGTGTGGAGGTGTCTTTTCACTGGCAAGGACAACTTCTCAATCTGGGTGGTTATAACCACCTTTAATATATTATGGGGCCTCTTTAATATATTTCGAGGATGACTTCTTATTATCCCTATTACAATTATGTTTTGACCAATCCACAAAAGGGGATTTGATCTTTTACAATAGGTGACATGATCAATCCGTGATAGGGGATTGATCTAATGAATAATATAACAATAATAATTAGAATACACTTTGCAATTACATTATTTCAACACTCCCCCTTAACAAGAAGGGTATTCTATAATAACATCAGGCGAGAGAGAGGACAGCATCATCAACATCATCAGGTGGGTGAGAGGACATCATCATCAATATCATCTTAGAACACTGACTGACGTATCTATAAATCATCGGAAGTTTTTTCTCATCATCAGCACAACACAAAGGCTGGAGCATCATCAACACAGCATGGATCTAGAGTAGCATCATCATCCTCATCGGTATGAGGCTAAGGTAACATCATCATCATATTCAACATTAAAGCTGAAATAATATCATCATCATCATCTTCAGCAAGGACTCAAGAGCTGAAGTGGCATCATCATCTTCAGCAAGAGGCTGAAGTGGCATCATCATCAAAAACTACATCGACATGGATTAATATGGCACTAATACATCCTCATCATCAATAACAGCACAAGGCTGATACAACATCAAAAGCAACAATATCACATCACAAAGGTTGGAACCACATCATCACAACACGAGGCTGGAAACACATCACAACAGCTAAGATGGCACATCATCACAGCAATTAAGTTGGCACACCACACAACAATTAAGCTGGAAAACACCACACAGTAATTAAGCTGGAAAACACCATATAAAAATTTAGTTGGAAACACCACAACAATTAAGCTGGAATCACAACACAACAATTAAGCTAGAAACACAATAATAGACTGGCTTTACATCACAGCCATTAAGATGGAAGCACAGTACTAGGTTGCCTTTACATCACATCAATTACGTTGGAAGCACAATATTAGGCTGGCTTTACGTCACAGCAATTAAGTTGGAAGCACATTACTCGGCTTGCTTTTCGTCATAGCAATTAAGCTGGAAGAACGGTACTAGACTAGCTTTACGTCACAACAATTAAGCTGGAAGCACAGTACTAGGCATATCTCAGCACAACATTTAAGCTGGAGTCATAGTACTAGACTGGCTTTATGTCACAACAATTAAGCTGGAAGTGCAGTACTAGGCATATCTCAACACAACATTTAAGCTAGAGTCACAATACTAGACTGGCTTTACATCACAACAATTAAATTGGAAGCACAGTACTAGATATATCTCAACACAACACTGCTCCCCCTTTCGAGGGAGGTCTTTTCGTTCTATACCAAGCTTATCTCGAAAGTGCTCAAACTTTGCACGAGATAGAGTCTTAGTCAACACATCAGCAACCTGTTCATCCATGCTAACATATTGGAGCTTTATGGCTCCTCTCTGCACCATGTCACGGATGTAATGATATCGGATCTCTATGTGCTTCGACTTGTCATGAAATATAGGATTCTTTGTCATCTTTATGCAGCTCTGGTTATCACATAGGATCATGGTTGCTTCCATATCTAAGTCGAATAGACCATTCAACAACTTACAAATCCATATGGCTTCACAACTGGTAGAACACGCATCAATGTATTCTTCTTTCGTTGTACTAAGAGCAATGCTAGATTGCTTCCTACTCTACCATGAGATCATGGTTGATCCCAAATTGAAACAACATCCTAAAGTGCTCTTCTTGTCAGAGACACTTCCAGCCCAATCTGAATCAGTGTACCCACTGAGTGTGAAATCATGATCTCCATCATAGCTGAGACCACAATCTAATGTACCCTTAAGGTACCCAATCACATGTTTTGCAACAACTAGGTGAACATGTATGGGTTCTACCAAAAACAGACTCAAAGTGTTCATGGAAAAACAAATATCTGGTCTAGTGTTCATCAGGTACATCAACGATCCAATGATTTGTCTATACAGCGTGGAATCAATCAATTTTGATGACGTGTCGACCAGTAGCTTCAGCTTTGTTTCCATGGGTGTATTCATGGACTTGCACTCCAACGTGTCGAATCTCTTCAAGATTTCGGCTGCATACTTCCCTTGGTTAAGGAATATCCTCTCTGGACTCTGCCATACCTCAAGATCTGAGGAATAATGCATTAGGCCAAGGTCTTTCATCTCAAATTCTAAAGCGAGATTCTTCTTACATTCGGCAATGAGATTTTCTTCTCTAGTTAAGAATAAGTCATCCACATACAACAACAATATCACCGTCTCATTGTTCATAACCTTGAAGTAGAGGTTAGAATCTGCTTTACTCTTGGTAAAGACCAAGCTCGTTAGAAAATTGTCTATCCTACCATACCAATCTCTAGGAGCTTGCTTCAATCCATACAAAGCCTTCTTCAACTTATAGACATGAGTCTTCCTGTCTTCAACTTCAAATCCTTGAGGTTTCTCTATATACACTTCTTCTTCGATGACACCATTTAGGAAAGTTGTCTTTACGTCCATCTGGTATAACTTCCACTTCATCTTAGCTGTAAGGGTTATGATGGTTCTGATCGAAGTGTATCTGGATATAGGAGCAAATGTCTCTTCATAGTCAATGCCTTCCTTTTGAGAAAAGCCACGAGCGAAAAATCTTGCTTTATACTTCTCAATACTTCAATCAGCAACATGTTTTATTTTGAAGAACCATTTGGAAGATACCACATCCTTGCTCTTCGGTAATTGGGAACTATTTCCCATACACCGTTCTTTATTATGGATTGGTATTCTTTTGTCATGGCATCTGCCCATTCTTTCTTCTGAATGGCTTCTTCAAAGCAGGTAGGCTCCTTTTCTAGGACATCACACATCAAAGCCATATAGCTGGAGAATGGCTTAGGTCTCTTCACCTGTCTCATGGTTCCTTCGGGAACACCATACTTCTCTCCATCTTGAATAAGCTCCCTAGCCCAAGCAGGTTTTCTCTTATGGGAGATCGTCATCTGAGGAGGTTCTTGAAATTCTACTATGTCATGATCTTCTGGAATTTCCTCATCAGGGGAAGTTACGACTTCCCTTACTGGTTATGCAACTCTGGGAACCTCCCTCACTGATTCTGTAGTTCTGGGAGCTACAAGTTCCTCTTCATATACTTCTTCAATCTGGCATCTTCTTGATTTCTTGAGCACTGCATCTTCATCAAAAGTCACATCCATGTTGATCTCTTACAGGATATACTTGGTGTTGCATAACAAGTCTAAATATGAAAGATTGAGTTAGGCTTCAAATGAGGTCTGCTTCCCATTCTAATGTTTGGTCATCTTTTGAGCCTTATGCTCCTTTCAATGAATCTTCATATGAGATACTTTGAATCTCAAGAGATAGCTTCTTCTTCATATTCTTTGGTGCATGAGTGTATATGGTCATGTACATAGTCTGCTCCATGTCTCATATAATATGTTGCCTTCTACAACCTTCACTATAGCTTTCTCAGGGTTATCACCTGTGACCTGAAACAAGGTCAACAAAACAACAAGCTAGAATAATATCCTTTTGATAATAATAGATAAAGCAATAGCACAAATAATCATCACAGTATCTCCTTTAGAGCTATCATTCGTGGCTTGTCTGAAGCAACGATCAAAAGTAAGAGATACACTACGAAATGAGGTCAACACTCTTATAGTGTTGTGATCGAACATTCCTCCATGGCAACCTAGAACTAACACGCGAGGTTTGTCCTAGCGGAGGTGTTAGTTGTATCAGGAAAATGATTACATTAAGTATTTACCTCTATATGCTCACATGCTACCAAGTATAATACTTTACAAAGACTGTTATCTCAACTATAGCGGTTACTTGTAAAGGGGTAGTCATCAATTTGTCATGTGTACCTTTGAATCTTATCAACTTGATTAATCAAACCTGGAGCCTTGTCCTCAAGAATGAGTGTGCTTGCTTTTCTTCCAAGTCTCCTTCACTCAAGATGACAAGTGATTTCTTCAACCTGTCTTCTGTACTAAGACAATATGCTATCTTGACAGAAGGTTGGGTTAGAGGATAAACTCTATGATCTCAACTTTTAATCCATCTAATACCTTGACTCAGATTTTGAGAAAATGTTAGAATGATGGTCATAGCTACAATATGAAACACTGATCAAAATAATGTCATAACAAATAGATACATATCAGAATAATTACACCTGGGTTGCATCATTCCTATGAATGTGTTGGATCTTGAGATCCTTCTGGATCTATGGAAAGAGATCCCTTCTACTGCAAATACCCTTTAAAGCTTAATCGTTTAAACATGTGTGAGTACATACCTCTGATGGCATTTGCAGGTAGAGGCATGATCTGGTAGCAGCGGTAATGATCACCAACTCTTAAGAGCTTCAAGGGTGACTGCAACTGGTACTACATCTGCAACTGCAACTGATACTGCAATTGATACTGCAACTGATTCTGAAACTACAACTGCAACTTAGGGTTTTATGAGGAAACCGTATTTTTCAAACTTCAAAATTTGAAATTCTGATCCAAGGGATAGATGCGCTGAGCTGAGGCAAGTAAGATGGTGCAGTCAGATTTCTGAAAATCCAAATTTTACCCCCTCAAACTTGACCAACGGATTTCTAGACTGGTGCTTCTGCTTTTCTGGTACTTCTGGTACTCTGGTACTTATGGTACTTCTGGTACTTTGGTTTTCTAGTTTTCTTATACTTTGTGAAAACTAGGGTTTCACTTTCCGGGAGATCTAGCTACAAAAAAATTGTGCTGAGGATGCCAAAGTGATCCTTGAGGAAGGGCGCACTTTTCTAGATGGTTTTAGGGATGGAATACTTCACCAACAAAAAGCCCTAATTTGCATGTATGACAATAGTGACGTTTTTCACTTTCTCTTGTGAAAGATGCTCTCTTCAGCTTAGCTCTGATACCATGTTAAGGTTTAAGCTATTATTAGAGTTCTTTGCATTTCACTAGATAACAATAGCATAAGATATGATCACTGAGAAATACACAATCATAAGAGACACATCATTTATCCTGTGAAACCCTCATGGGGGAGAAAACCCAGTAAAACTTTCTTATTATAGATAGCCAATACAATGCCAAGAGATAACTCAAACAAATACAGAAATTCCTCTCCCAAGAATNTCTCTCTCTCTCTCTCTCTCTCTCTCTCTCTCTCTCTCTCTCCTCCAACTGCAGCTCTAAAACTTGCTCCTCAATGAACAAGTGAGTGTGTTTCTAAATGAGGTGCTAGCCTCCTTATTTATACAACTCTGGCACGTGTGGGGGTTTCTTTTCACTGGTAGGGCCTACTTCTCAATCTGGGTGGTTATAACCACATTTAATATATTCTAGGGCCTCTTTAATATATTTTGGGGCCGACTTCTTATTCTTCCTATTACAATTATGTTTTGACCAATCCACAAAAGGGGATTTGGTCTTTTACAATAGACGACACGATCAATCCACAATAGGGGATTGATCTAATGAATAATACAACAATAATAATTAGAATACACTTTGTAGTTACATTATTTCAACAGATTACAGGTTGATTGGTACAAGTTTACAGCAGTATATCTCACAGTGATAGTGTGACAGTGGTTCCATCATTCTACTTATATTTCAGGGCGGTTGGACAAGTTGTTGTAGCCGGAGAACATAGGGGGTCGTAGCCTCCTGGTTGTAGCCATAGAATTGGGGAGTTGGAGCTTCCTTCAGGTTGTAGCTTGAGACATTAGGGGGTTGGAGCCTCCTTCCAGTTGCATTTGGAAAACAAAGGAAGTTGGTGCTTCCAATGTATGTAATTCTTAAGACATATAAGAAAAAGCATTCCTTGGTTTTCTCTCGCTTTGGGTTTCCACGTAAAAACACTGGTGTATTGTGTATGTGTATGATTGCTCATTTGTTCATTGTTTATTTACTCTACAACTATTGGATGATAATGATACATTGATATAACACTTGTATATTGTGGTTAAAAACGATTGAATTGCTCTATTACTGATTCACCCCCCCTCTCAATAATCCAACAGTTTCCAATCGAAAGTTAGTTTAATTTCTTTAAATTCAACATATAGGTAGCTAACAAGCCCTTGAATTGTCATCATTTTTTCGTATCTTATACCTATGTATGGTGACCTTTATCCCTCCTAGATCCATTTTTTATCCATATAATATCTTATTTTCCAGAGTTTGACTCAGGAGTCTCATAAGGTATTATTGGATTGATTTTCAATTATTTTTCTTGTTTATGAGAATAATTTAGGAGCGGTTTACTATTTTCTTATGAATTTGTTAAAACTAGGTATATATGTGTCATGCTAAAAACTTTATAAATGGTTTCTACAACCTTTGATTTCACAAGTGGTAGAATATTATTGGTTATGAAGACAAACAATCCAAGGATATGCATTCATACATGCTATGATCGGGCTCCAACAATTAATTACAAGCTCCTTCAAGTAAATATTCGGCCATCTCAATAATTGATTGCAGGACTATTCACTTTAAACTCTCCCACAACGGTTTTTGTTGCACAAATTTAGCAATACATTCATACCATCAGCATAATAAACGAGAGTATAGGAAAGGGTGAATTCAATGCATAAGAACAAAGTATTTAACAATACAGAACAAATCCTAAATGGTATCCTCGGGATGGCATCTTTAGAACCAAGCATTCAAAGAGTTAATCATTGTAACTTATCGACACATGGAGGAATCCAAGAGGATCACTTTAAGTCATATTGATTTCATATGTTCTAATCCTCTGGCAAGGGGGAGGGGATACAATCACCTTTGGGATCGCAAAACCCCCAGTTCTTAATGATGTAACTAATACATGGGATTGCTCCTTAGAAATAGGGTTTGTTTAATAAGTAGTTTTATTTTCTATTGTGCTTCATTTAATTAGAAGATGCCATAACTCTCTATATAAGAAATACCACTACTCCCATGAGGTGGGGGGGCGCTTAGAGAAGGAAATCTAATACATCATGGGAAAGATACTCATATCTTAATTGTAGTAGATATTTTCATCCTAGTTAATATAAGCTATCTTTAATTCCAACACATGTGTGAGGAGTTTTTAGTGTTGCAATTTTTTTCGAGCAAATTATCCTAGGTAGAAAGGATCCACTCATCTGGTGTAGTTGCTATCTTATCATTTTCTTTAAGTTTGTTTATTAGTTTCCTTTATTAACTAGTTTCATTGTTATTTATTTTAGTTCTCACTTTCATGTATTATATTTTTAATCTGCAATTAGCATTCATACATAGAATGGTATTTATATTAATCATAACATAGCATTGTCTATAGGGAAGTTATATTTACTTCCATACAAACTAAACTACAAAACCTGTAACATACAATCACCACAACCACAAGATTAGAATAGAATACAATTCAAATGATGAAGAAGAATCAATTGCAACTTAATGTACATGTTGATTTATTGTTGTTGTTTGTGTAGGGTAGTGTCGAGATCCCCTAGATTAAGTTTGTATCCATGTTTGCTCAACATTTGCATTGAACAAGTTATAATAAGTTCTTGTTCTTTTGCTACTAGAATATGATTTCACTGCTTTCATAATCATTAAGTCAATGCAAGAAGCATAGTTATACAAGTATCTCAAAAGCATTACTAACTCCAGGTTGATAAATTAAATGCATAATAATAATATTTATTACCTTCACAATAGGGTGGTATATAATTGGACAAACAAGAAGGATGAAACCATGTTGAAATCAAACATAACCATACTTTCTTTGTAACTAATACCCCTTTCCATTCTTCGGAATTGTCAACTGACATACAACAGAGGGATATTTATAGGATGAAACTGAATGTTGAGTTGCATGCGGCTAGAGCTCAATGTGCAGAGAAGGAGAGTGAGATAAAGAGTTTGCAGAGGAAGTTAGGAGCTCAACCTGATGCTTATAAAAACAAAATTGTGCGGAGTGCCAACCAAATCATTACGGTTGCTTAGGCAACAAATTAAGAAGCTTACCCTCTATAGAGGGTGGGCATTATTAGAAGAAATTATAATATAATTTCTTCTAATAATACCCCCCTCCCACTCTCTAACCCCCTCCCACTCTCTAACATGATTATTGTAGTTAATTAGGATGTTGCATACATAATGTTTGTTCAAAGTATTGACCCCATAGATTAACCCACCACCATATTTCAAAGGAAATCATGGCTCTTTCAATAATGTAATTGTTAGATTTGCAGAGATGAGAATTTAAAGCAATGGGAAGCATAACCAAACCTACAATTGGGAGATTGAGACCGAGAAGGCAAATCACCATCAATAAATGAAATTTGTCCACATTTTAATAAAGTCACAGTTTTGATTTGATAGTACTTAAGTAATCATTTCACATAAATATATATATGTAAATAGTATTTAAAACACTGATAACAGATTTGGATTAGATTTGCGGAGGCCCGTCCCTCTTCAGGTTCTCATACTTGGAAAAAAAAATCTGCCACGCTTCCAATCATCTTAAAGTGTCTCTCGTGGGATCCCGGGGATGGCCACTTGATTGAAGTTGGACGTGACTACATTCTGGATCTTGGCAGGAAAGCGATTCTCTCCCCGTCGCTTCGTGCTCATCTACAACACAAAAATCTTGTTTTTTTACATCATTTCTTCAGTCCGTCCATTGCAGGTACTCTTGGCAACTCTTGCCTGAGCGAATTGGATCTGCATTTAAATCTAGAACACAGAGCCGAATGGGATAATTTCTCCCAACTTCTCAAAGCAGCAGGCGTTTTTTTGAAGACAAAACCGGACTCCCTAATCTGGACGGGAGGCGATCGATCTGGCAGATTAACTACAAAAAACGTTTATCAAGCTCTAGCAACTTTAACTGGAACTCTTCAACAGCAAAATGGAGACAGAGGATCTGGAAGGACTCTTGCCCACTAAAATATAAATTGTTTGCTTGGCTCATGCTGGAAAATAGATTACTGTTCTGGGACAAGTTACAAGCTCGCGGATGGGAGGGCCCAAACCGCTGCCCTCTTTGTGCTCGAGACAATGAATCATCTCTACATGTTTTTGTTCTCTGCTCTTTCACCCGAGCGCTTTGGACAGCAATTACATCTGCTCTAAAGATCCCTGCACATTGGAGTGGTAACAATGTACATTCCTGCTTCCAATACTGGATTCACAATTGCAACACGCTTCCAATGCTACCGATACACATTTGCTGGCATATATGGCTGACCATAAACGCTGCACTCTTCAACGATAAGAAGCCGTCTATCCTTCACGTTTCTTCTCTCATTTTGACTAAAGCAAACAATCTTGCAAAGACACATATTAAACCAACAGTGCGGCGGCCTCTACACATTCCATTGGATAGGGCGGTGGCCTGGTTTGACGGGGCCTCTCAACTTGGGGGAGCGATTTGTGGAGTTGGGGGGAGAATAGTTTTAAATTCACATTCGAGTATTCTCTGGACTTTGAACTGCAAATAGGGTTCCAACACAAAGGCTGAGCTCATTGGTGCTTGGACCTCACTAGTCCTAGCTAGTTGCCACACCGACGTTTTGCTGCTCCACGGTGACTCCAAGATCACTATTGATTGGCTGAACGGACTGGCAGATTTCCGTGTGGCAGCTCTTAATTGCTGGAAGGAACGGACCAAAGATGCTACTCATCTTTTCAGAAAGCTTTCTTTCCAGCACATTTTCCGAGAGGAAAACAAAGTGGCAGACTCTCTCTCGAAAAAGGCTTTGCTCCTTCCTCCGAATCAAATTTTATTTTCATTTTGGGAGGACGGTCATGAAGGACCTTCCTACAAGATAAACCTTTGATTTGATTCCAGCATAGCTTATCTCAGATCTTTGACGGATTTGCCGTGTTTGTTGAACCATTGATGGTTTCGATCCAAGTAATTCGTGGATTCGCCTAGATTCGCTGTTGTATATGATTCCAACATGTAAACTTTTATATTCTTTTGAATATAAGGAGCACTTTTTTCTCGTGAAAAAAAAATAGTATTTAAAACAAAATATATTTAAATTTTAATGTGATGTGATAACATTGAAATTCTAACAATAAAATAAAAATAAAAAGGAATAAAATGGAAAAGAGATTTTATATAGTAACAATAAAATAAAATAAAAGGAATAAAGTGGAAAAGAGATTTTATAGTAGTACACATAAATTCTTTGCTTTAAAATTACGACAAGCACCTACACAAAAAATCATTACTTTTACCTTTATTTTTTTAAATGTTTTTATTCTTGAACAAACAAATACATTTTACCATTACTTACATGCACCTACACAAAAATCATTACTTTTACCTTTATTAGTCCCTGCCGAAGGTGCAGGGACTATAGCGATGAGTTCATCGCTGACCTGACATTTGTTTAGGTTGACTTTTTCATTTTTTTTGAAACTGTAATGTTTAACTTACCACATTTGTTTTTATTTATTTAAAAAAATAAACATACACATATTTGTTAACATTTGATTGGTTTAGAGATTTAAAGCGTTATTGCAGCCTTTGCTTATTCCAATGCATATTTGGAATGGTTAAATTAGTTTATAAATCTTTTAATTCAAGTTTAGACCTTAAACTTCATTTAAATCAACTGAGATTATGGTTACCTCTTTCTCATTGGCATTCGTTGTCATTCAATACTATGCTTTGAACGCAGTCAACCTGGCAGTACTATGCTTT
>JASDQU010309790.1:51348-62536 GCA_032191745.1 Picea mariana | reverse complement strand
ATTCACAATATTTTATGTTATATTTCTTTTTATTCAAAACAAAAATGGGTTTAGTTAGATCATCGAGCTATGAGTTTAGAATACTTTCATCTCATTGAGCCTCAATCTATTTGGTTCAAGATTTAATTAGTTTTCAAAGATTGTTATTTAGTAGTTTAGTCATTATTGTGAAAGGAAACAATGACTAATTAGATTAAATAGCTCTTAACAATCCACATCATATTCAAAGTGTGTGCTTTAACTTCATATTATACTTCAAAGCCAATGATGTGATGAAGCCATAGATGAGTCACAGAAAAATGAGAGAAATAAAAGTGAAAGAAAGAAAGTAAATGAGAATGTAAAGAGATAGAGATTCAAGTCAAAGAGAATGACTCTAAGTCCAAAATTTGTGTTGGACGAGAGGAGGATAAGGAATTAGAGATTTTGAGTTTAATAAGGGAATATAAAGAAAATAATTTTTTTAAAGGTTCTTAATGAAGTCATCAAATAAAAATTATTGCAAAAAAAATATGTTATAACTGAAATGATAGGTGGTTATAACTTTTTTCTTTCATTTTAGAAATTCCTTACTCCAAAAGCTATGCTCATATAAAAAAAGAAAAGAGAAAGGAAAACATAAAAAGAAAGTGGCAATAAAAACAAGGAAAATGAAAAGAAACCAAAAAAAAATGTAGAAAGACTAAATGGTTTGAAATGGATCATTTGCTCATAAATTTGTGTGATTTTTAGGGTGGTAAACCGAAGTTATGGCATTGTCAAGCCCATTGTAGGGGTCAATCATGAATTTGTGATTTTGAAACTTCTACAATCTACCTTAGGCATTAAATGAACCCTTTCACCTACAAAGTTTTGTGAATGTCATTCTCATCCTGTGGATGTTTTTCTTCTCATTGTGAGATTTCAAAATGGTCCAAAGAGAATTGGACTCAAATTGATCTACGCTTTGACCATTATAATACCAAGTGGATTTCATATTAGTTCCTATTACTCACACACGTGAAGTTATTCTTGTATGGAACTTCAAGAAGATTCTAGAGGGTAGAAAGCCCTAACCCTAATTGGGAGTTGGGAGATGCAAAAACATCCCTAACCCTAATCAAGACCTAGTGAATGCAACAAAAAACATAACCCTAATCAAGAGTTAGGGGTTGCCAAAATGCTAACCTTGAACCTAGTGGAGAAGAGGAAATGTTAAAACATTAGTTGTTAGGATAGAATGGGGTTCTTACTCCATTTGTAATGATTTTTTGTTCCATGTTGAAGAGTGTAGAAGAGTGGAATACCAACTTAAAATAGAGGAAGAAGGTGACCTTGTAGTAACTTATCATAGGCCACAATGTCTATTTTCTCCATAGTGAGCTAATCTTTCTTTATATCTTGCATTGAAAATATGAGAAATAAAAAACCTTATTTATTTGTGGATTTCATTCTTGGGGTGCTTAATTTCTTAGTCATTTTTTATAATGAAAGTGGTGTGATTCTAATATTATATCTTAATGGCAATTAGTCACCACATAATAGAGTATAATATGACTATATTTTTCAAAGGAAAATCTTGTGGGATTCCCCTCTCCTCCCCAAAATATCTGGATGGAGTGTAGATCAATCACTAGAAACAATAGAAATTAGACATAAACTTGATGGTTTTGACTAGATTTTAACCTCTAACACATGGCCTCCCAATCAACAACATACATTGGGTGGATGGTTCAACATATTGAGCTAACCCTTAAAGATTGTATTCAATTACTCTATATATGCAATAGTATATTCAAATATATTTTTATTATCTTTCTTGTGGAGTATCCACAACAATTTATAGATTAGGAAAATATGAAAAGGAAGCAAAACAAGAGAAGGAAATGAAGGAAGAAGAAAAAATAAATATACACAAAAACAATGTATAAACAAGGAAGAAGAGGAAGGGAGAGTTACGATTATACACGTCCTCATTTCAACTCATTGTTAAAAATCTCATGGGATACCCCTCTCTCCCATAAAATATCTAGATGGAGGATAGATTAACCATTAGTAACAAAGTAATTGGACATAAGCTCAAGGGATTGAACCTGCATTGAATTTGTCATCTATGGACTCATGGTCAACAACATACCTTGGGTGGAAAGTTCAAGAGATTAAGATAACAATTAGGCTTTATGTAATATCATTATATGCAAAGCATATTCTAATCTATTTTAATTGTCTATCTTATGGAAATATCCACAACAATTTATAAATTAGAAAAATATGAAGGAAAAGAAAAACAAAGAAAAAATGAAACAAGAAGAAAAAAAAAAGGAAAAAATGAAAGAAGAAGAAAAAATAATATACAGAAAAATAATTGAAAAGGATTAAAAGGGGAGTTAGGTTTAATTGTAAAGCTCCTTCGTTTTGACCCTATGTTTTTTCCTTAAGTAAATTCAACCAACTATTAATTTTTGGGTGGATAGAATATATTGAGGCACTCTAAACCTTTTAGTGTATAATCATTTTGGACATGCATTGTCATGTGAAATCATGACTTATATATATGAAAAATTTCATGAATCCCTATTCTTCACTAAAATATCCAAATGAACGAATATACAACCCTTAACTATAGTAACATCTAGTAACCCATCAATATTCAACTATACTTAACCTCAATTGGACTAGGACTAGAGACTTCATGAACTCTAGCTTGAAACAATGTGCTTCAATTAATTAAAATATAAAAATATATAGGTGAATCCATAAATATGTGTTTCATTTTTTTATTATTGAAACTTATAGTAAAAATTCCAAAGTTTACAAGTTTTTCAAATCCAAGTCCTTGAGTTTTGTTACACAATTAAAAATATAATTTATATAGAAAATTTGGTTAAGTTTTTAATAATAATTTTCAAAATTTCTTATTCAAATTTAATATAAAAATTAATCTTATTATAAATTTCGTTTAACTAAATTTTGAAAAGAATGATTGGATTTGTTTCCAATAATTATTTCGATGTTAAATATATAATTGGGAAGAAAGCAATTATTTAAATACAAATTAAAAAGAATATAGTTTACTTGCATAGTTTTGAAATTTTTAATTTTTATATAGAATAAATTAAATTTTTAATAAATTTTTTAACGCCTTTTTTTGTTTTTAACAAGTTGATTTCTTGTATTTAAGTAAAGTGAAAAATAAAAATAATTTTTTATTGAAGAGTAATTTGTTAGGATTATAGAAAAATATTTTACTTTTTTCCTACTAATTTTGAAATACCAAAATTTATTTTCATACATTATCATAAAAAAATATTTATTATAAGTCGTGAGGAAAAAATAAAACTATGTATATATAAGTTTTATTAAAAAATATTTAATACAAATTTTAGAAAAAAGAAAACTATTTATATATAAATTTTATTAAAAAATAGAAAAAATATTTATAAATGTTTTGGAAATTTTTATATAAAATGTATATTGAAAAAATGAATAAAAAAAAATTATATATTATTTGAGAGGGAATTGGAAGCTGAATTTATGGATATCAAAAGTTTTGACCTCCTAGAAGTTGAAGTTGCCAAACACTCGAGCAAAGGTTTATAAGTGATTAATCGACTGTTAATAAATGGTCTATCCAGGGTTCAATGAGTTAGTGTTATACCATCAATTCATTATATATGCAAACCTTTGGTTAAGGGTTTATTAAAATAGAAGAAAGAGAAGACTAGAGATAATGGATAATGAAGAGAAGATTAAAGATAATGGATAATGAAGAGAAGATAATGGGAGGATTTATTCTAATTATCTAGAGAGAGAAAGAATTTTGAATTTGTGATTTTTTAGGAGGAAAGACATGCTCTTAACCATTAGACTCACATGCAAATACTATGCAAAGATAACATCTAACCAACAATGGCATGAGACTTTCCAAATTAAGATTTAAAGACTAATTAAAAGTTTCAATGACTTTTAAATTAATAGAATTTAAAAAAAAAATTGAATAAAAATAGAAATAATAATAATAATAATAATTACTCAATATTTCTTAATAACAAGAAAACATATTAATAATACAATTGAATATTTTTTCATGAAAAAATTATTATTTACATGAGCTGAAATCTTACCTAAATTGGTAAAACAAAACAAATTGAAAGAGGTGAGAAAGTTGTTTAGTTTTTGAGTTACTAAACATGTAAAATAAAATAACAACATACCAAGATAAATATTCAAAGCATTATCTTCCTGGAAAATAAAGAAAAAATTATATCAATGGTGCTCATAAAGAAACGTCAATAGTTTTTGTTTACATTTTATTGTAATGAGAACTTCAATAATTTGATTGGTGATAACAATATCGAAATTAGTACATGTTTTAAGGAGAAAAATACAAAGACATTAAATTCAGGGTATGTTTAGGAAAAAATAATGAAGTTGCTTGTTTCACACAAAAATTGTTAGGGTGGTAAAACTTTGGGAATCCAATTCTCATGTTATGCTTAATCACAAGTATGCAAGTATGTTTAGTGATGATGGATATATAGAGGTGTATGGAGATTATTGCAAGAATGTATTGGATACGGTTTCTTATCACATTAATTTCATTCATTTACGACATTTTTTTTTTACGATATTTAAAAAAAAAAATTTCTAAAAACATTTTAAATCAACATTAACCATAATCAATACATCAAATGCATATATTATAATCTCATTACACATCCCAAGTTCAAGTCAAACTTTAAACTAACCTTTAGAAGAGTAAGATAAATTTTCTTTTATTAATCACATGACTCATGCATGAAATAACCATAATCAATACATCAAATGCATGTATTATAATCTCATTACACGTATTATAATCTCATTACATATCTCAAGTCCAAGTCAAACTTTAAACTAAGCTTTAGAAGAGTAAGGTGATTTTTCTTTTATTAGTCACATGACTCATGCATGAAATCTCTAAATAGCTACAACTAGAGTATGTCATGGTTAGTTTATGAACATTGGAAGTGAGAATACTATATGTGATATATGTATGAGGTATGTCTCATCATATACCTACAAATAAAAAAGGTGAAGTGTGATTAACTTCATGCATATATATTAGCAAAATTTGGCTTTATTGGTATAGAGCACCACAGGGAACTTCATTAATCTATTAGACATGGGTGAAGTGTGATTAACTTCATGCATATATACTAGCAAAATTTGACTTTATTGGTATAGAGCACCATAGGGAACTTCATTAATCTATTAGATATTTGTTTGGTGTTGGAAAAAGTTTTACTAGTGGAATTGTCATTCTATGTTTGTTCTTATTCAAGCGAAGGTGGAGACATAGATGCATTAGCATTTTTAGTTAGAGAAATGAGTGGGATTATGTCAATAGGGTGTTTTTAGACAAAGGGAAGAACGTAAGTGGTAGAGTCACCATTAGGTTATGTATCTTTTCGATAGTTAATATGATATACTGAGAAATGGGCATGGAGATTCAACATGGTAGTATTATAGTATATAATGTATATCTACAATTTAGAATATATTCTAAGGGAGATTAAATAAGTAAGGAAGGGGAAACCTTGGGATGGTAATGTGTGTGGGAAGGAGACACCCATATGTAGTTATTCATGGAAAAAATATTGCTAAGTAACCTTCTAATTGAGTTGGGTTATTAAAATGTTTTCAAATAATAGATTATAAAATGAAGTATAAAGTTAAGGGATGTTTAATAGGGTAACCTCAAGGTTCGTCAATTTAGGAGTGGTGGAGTGAGTGTGCTCCTCGATGACCTAGGTGGATGAGAGTGTTATTTTTATCATAGTGTAGGATGTGGATTGTGATAAACTATGATAACAAGGTGGTAGAAGTCTAAGAAATGGAAAATCATATGTCAACTTAGTCATGAGAGGTGGTGGATTATTGGGAGGAGAGTTGACACACATTACTATTTTACTTTAGGGACAAGCATGCAGATTTATGTAGGGAATGTTAAATGGGTTTATGGGTTGGGTGTAACTATGGAACATGGGTGAATGATTGTAGGGGACTTCCTATTTCTTTCAAAGTCAGACTTGTTGTACTTTTTATCTAGATCATTCATAGTTGCTAGCTAGAGTTTGAGGAGGCCATGATGAATATGTAGGACTCAAATTTGCATATTATTGTTTGTATGTTTAGCATGGTGAATGTGTATGTATTGCGTTATGATTTATTTATTTCTCTTATTTTATATTACTTTCATAACAAGTTTCTCTATTTAATAACCCTTTGAGTGTTTTTTCAAGATATACACAAACTATCAAAATGGGATTGTTAAATGATCGATTGGTTGTTTTGAAAAACCATGTTGAAATATCTATCTAACTTGCTTGTTTCCTAAAATCTAACTAGTAGGTCCTTTAAGTTCCACACTAATAATAAAAGAAGAATAGTTCTGACCACTCATTGGTTTGTTGTGATGTACAAGGGTTTATTTCTTATCCCAAATCTCTATTCAACCACATGTTTCCTCGTAGCTATGTTGGAAGGAGGAATCATTCTTTTTTTCTAGAGTTGTGGTTGTGAATGTTAGTGGCGACATATTGTCTTTCCATCTCACACGGGACATTATAAGGGACTAATGGATACTTTTTTAATTAATATATTATTTGAGCGAACCATGCACCATATGATGTAATGGTGTTCACTCTAGAACCACTTTAGCACATTCCTATATTGGTTCATTCACTTTGGGGAGAATGCACAAAGTGTTTTATATAGAGGGAAGATAAAGTGTGCCAGAAACCTCAATCATGGTGTCATGAAACCCTCCTTTTATCTATGGTTCTTGTAATGTAAGGATGACACATAGGGAATGCATAAGAAACATCATTGTTAGGACTTTAGTTAGAACATTCTTAGCAAGACATGTTGGAGCAAGAATAATCAAAGAACAATAATATTATTATGAACATGCTTAGCAAGTCATGTTGGAGCAAGAATAATCAAAGAACAATAATATTATTATGAACATGCTTAGCAAGTCATGTTGGAGCAAGAATCATCAATGAACAATAATACTAGTATTGATACCATTCAAAATGAGCATTCATAATGCATCGAGTTATATAAAAATAACATTAGTAGTGATACTGTAAGACTTCAGGCACTAAGGATAGAAGAGTGCCACACCATTGTGCACTTGACTGAAACAAAAGAACAGAACAAATGGGTGGAAAGGGTGCCCATTCCAACCAATGAACGAAGAAAAAATTATAGCGGGCCAGCGTGGTCACCTTGGGCACACAATGCACCAAGGGGAGCTTGACCAAGGTCTCGTGCGACATATGTTAAAACCATTGGTTGGGTGACTTTTAGTTGTGGACATGACTTGGGCACCCAAAAAAATGAATGAGTCATCTAGAGGTGAGGAGGGCGCACTTAGGTGAGTCGACCCGAGTCACCTAAGGGACTCACACAACTTAAATGAAGGTTGGAAAATTTTTATGTGGACTATGTTGTCAAACGTTGGGTCGACTCAAAGGCAAGGAGACACACCAGTTCTTGAGATGGGTGCCTATATATGCATGAAGGAGAAGACCAAAATGGAGGGAGGAAAGTTATAAAAGAAAAATGGTTTGGAACTAAGAGAGGTGATGAATGAGCTAAGGAAAGGGCTCCAGGTGCCACAAAGATGAAGCATGAAGGGGAGGTGACTCACCTTATTTTTTTACTGTGGTAACAAAGGAAGGTCACAAGGTGACCTGACGGAAGAGGGTCTTTGTGTTTTGCACATGTTATTGTTGATGTAAATTGAGCGGAAGTGTTTGTAATATTAATTTGTGTGGCATGAGATGCAGGCTCGACACACTGTTGTCCTTGTAATAAAACTTGGATATTAGGATGATTTGGCCACCCACATTACTTGCAAATATGTATTGATTCATTCTCCTTATTATTGGATGTTTTAAGCATGAATGTAATCATAAGACTATTATATGATAAAATAAACTAAGTGTAGGTGTGATCTGGGTCAAGTAAACCAGTGTGTCTTTGTCGCCGAGTTGAAAAGATGTAGTGTTGCACATTGTTGAGGATGTCAGAAGTCTGCAATCCAACCAAACTTTTCAGCGACATGATAGATACCATTCAAAATGAGCATCCATAATGCATTGAGTTGTATAACATTAGTAGTGATACCATTCAAAATGAGCATCCATAATGCATTGAGTTGTATGTGATGAAGGATAACTAATCTAAAAGAAACTTGTCTGAACTCGCCAGTTCTAATCTATGGACATAGATTTGTACAAGTTTAAGGGAATCCACATGAATATATTTATTGGGTTCATGAATGGAGTGCAACAATTGTGGGGAGGTATGTCTCTTCCTTAATGATATATATCCTAAGAAAAAATACTACAAGTTTTCAAAGTGAATACATATGGTTTCCTTTCAGGGCATTATTGGTGCCAAAGATAGCATCAAAGGTCATGGTAAAAAAATACTAAATTCTTCATTTCTACCATGAGTTTGGTGGTTTAAATTTTGAGGTTGAATTCAATGCACTTTGGAGTGATGTAAATGTAACAATCCATGAGACATAGATGTTGTGTTCAAATCCACATATGATTTTTTTACAAATCTTCCTTTGCTCTAAATATTATAAGTATGAGGGCATGGGAAATACTATTGGAGTCCATTATATAAAATTGGTGAACCAAGGGGATATTTTCTAGTGTATAGAGTATTATTTTTTGCCACTATATTTTATCATCCATGCTAAATTGTGTTGTGTAGACATCAAATATAGCATTACTGATAGGATGAAATTATCCTTTTAGGGCAAGGTGAAAATACCTACGATCTAGATTGGATTAAGAAAAAAAATAAAACAACACTCTATATTGTAAGAAGAACACAAGATGCAATACTAAAATTAGAGTATTAGAGTGACTTTTGTTTTTTACTAATAATCAATGATGAAACACTACAATGTACATAACAATACATAATGGTTAGAATGGTGGTTGCTTAGCTTTGAGAAAATATGTGATGGCTATGTTGATTTGAAAAAGTCCCATATCAGGCGGTCAAAACTACATTTTATAATAATACCCAAAAACCTTAGATGCAAGAACCCTAACCCTAACATGAAGTTAGTGGCAAGTGTGTGTGTCGATCTGGATGAGGTTGAGTTGTTTGAAAAAAAGGTATCTTTTCCTAGACTACAATTTTTTTCTTGTTACTCCATTTTAGTTCTTGTTTAAAAATTTGGAAAGACATTTTGCATATTAATTCGATTCCTAGACATTGGGCATTAGGACCTTGAAAAGTGCATGGGAAGGCCACAAAAATGTGATGGAAATTCAAGACCCAAAAACATCTAGTAGTAAGACTATTTCTTAGATGGGCACCCTAAATTACCCTTTGGATAAATCCTTTCCTCTTGAGTAGAAATGATCTCCATTACATGAAGTTATTATGTAACTATATGAGTGAAATTATCCTAGATATTATTCCTCATGTACCACTTTCCTTGGTGAGTAAGTCACACTGCTTTGACAACTTAAAAGAGTTTTATATTTTGTTAGCATGTGATTTTAAACTTGGTGTTGATGATCTATTCCATCATAGATTACTAAATGCAGTCAAAGTTTAGCTTTATAGTGGCCAAGTTCTTCCACCTTTGAAGTTTTTCACAAAGAAAAAGAAATATGGCTAAAGCAACTCAACTCTATATTAATAAAAGGGATTAACCAAGTAAGGGTGGAATATTTAAGTCAAAAAACATCCTCACACTCAAACTTAGTGATGGTGTAAGCCCCATATATGATTGGTTTGAGGTTGTTATGGAGGTCTACAAATTTTTCTTTTTGCAAGTACAATCATACATTTTCACCAACCTAGAACATGTGTGGGACCTAATGCTAATTATGTCACCACTTGTACTTGGTTGACCTTTAGTAAAATATCAGGAATTTGTTGTTGGATGTGATGGACCCATTCAAAAAAAATGTTTTTTTGTCTACCTCATTTTGAGCTTGGGAGGAATATTTCTACATGGATGCATGTCATTTAGGGCCAATGGTTGAAACCCCAAGCACACTTGAAAAGGGTTACGGTTGAAAGAATTGTGAAGATTCTTATAGTAATTATAATGTGTGGAACATAAGGAAGGCTTTCAGTCTTTGTACGTGGATGTTTGCAATTGTACATTTTTCGGATATGTATCATCACATTTTTTACCACCTATATCCATATCATAGTTACCAACTTAACAATAACCCTCCATAGTTCTCATTTTCTTAGAGGTTTCATTTAGTGGTTGTTTTTAACCACATTTCAGAAGGTGTTGCCACCAGTGACACCCATTTTTTGGGGGTTAAAATTACAACATTTTGCAACTATGAAATATAGTATTTATAACAAAATCATTAAAAACAATCCTTAAATTGAAAAGTGGTGCTACTAGTAGTACCTTTTTTTATTTTTCAGGGTTAAAATTAAAACTAGTTTTAAGCTATGAAATCAACAATTGGTACTATTGCAACCAAAATCTTAAAATAAATCCCCAAATTGAAAAGTTTTGTTATGAGTAACACTCTTTTGTTTTTTTTGAGGTTAATATTACAACATTTTTGAAACGATAACCTTAACAATTTGTACCAATGCAATGAAAATCTTTAAATCATCTCTTGAATAAAAAAAGAAGAAGAAATAGCTCCCCTTTTTATTTTGGACTTAAAATTCTAAATTTTTTGAAACCATTACCTAAAAAATACCACTGTTGCAATCAAAATCATCCTACTCACCCCTACTCCACCATATCTCTCCCCTTAAAATAATTTTCTAAAAACCTTAAAAAAAAGTTAATTATAAGAAAATCTAAAATGAACATTAAAAAATGAATTGAATTTTTTTTTATATAAAAGGGCAATGCAAAAAATTATTAAAAAAATCAAAATAATTTAAAACATAAATTAAATTAAATAAAAAATAAAAATAGTATTATAAATCTGAAACATGAATAATTTAAAAAAAATCTAAATAACTCAGGTAAAATATAAAAATATGATTAAAATGAATTTAAAACATAAATTGAAAAAAAAAAAACAAATAAAAAAATAGTATTATAAACCTAAAACACAAATATTTTTTTAAAAAACAAAATAACTCAAACCAAATTTAAAAATATAAAAATATGCAATTAAATAACAATTAATTAAAT
>JASDQU010309790.1:40686-51186 GCA_032191745.1 Picea mariana | reverse complement strand
ATTATTATTTTTTTATTAAAGGGATCATGAGGGGGAAGGGGTCATTCCTAGATGATTCTAAGAATCACCCCCCCCTTATGACCTTTTATTATATATGAAATGGTTTTAAGGGGGGAGAGAATTCTCAAAACCGCTCCACCATCAATTTTCCCATTTCTTGTCACTTTCTTCAATGAGTGGTTTTAAGGGAGGGGTACGATTGGGTACATCCATTTTCCCATTTCTTGCCAATTCCTTCAATGAGTGGTTTTGAGGGAGGGGTAGGATCGGGTATTGGTTCTTTATTGTGATTATATTCAAGGGTTTATAGTCAATATACAATTTTAATGTTTTATCTTTCTTTTAAGCCAAATCAACCAGGGTTTAGAAGGGTGATGAGCTTGGTTGAATGCAACCCTTCTGTATTAGTTCTTGAATATAGCATTTGAAATCCTCATTCTCAAGAAGAAAGGAAATGTATATAAGTCCATTGGGTAGAGGAGAACCCAATTTCAAATTAGTTTGATGCTTTATCTAACTATGCAGAGGTATTCTTAAAGGTGGGGTAAATATTCTTTTGTAATTTTCCACCAATTGATCTCCCTATCTCTACTACATAGAGCGAATCCTTACATAAGCCTTAGTGGACATAGTGATTTTCCTTGCTCCTTCTGAAGAGACCATGAGGTGGAAAAATATCCCAATATAATAGATTATCTTCCTAAACTACTTAGCAATGATTGGAGAGAAAGTGCTAGTTGGAGAAACCTATGGTATCCTATAGAGTTGATCTCTTAGGGTGATAATGATACTATATAGCCTAGATTGGTAAACAAATAACACTTCCACATATAGATCTGTATTAAAAGAACTCGCAAATTTCCAATCGGGCAATGCCAAATAATTCATCAAATTCCAATTGGGCAATGTCAAACAATTCCTCAACTTTAAAGTGATTGATATTGTATTACAAGTGACAATATTGATTGTTGTGGATGTCACAACCTTGTGTGAACTAATTCATCCATCAAAAATGAAATATGTAGCATTGTGTCACCTTCACCAACATCTATGAGTGGAATTAGGGGAAATTTGAGGTCTAATATGGGCCTCCTAAGGAAAATAATAAAATAATACTTAAAATAATAAAACAAGAGTTATGAATTTTCAAGGGGAAAGAAAGAAAACTATTGTTTTTAAATTATATTTTTGACTTATCTCCTTATAGGTTTACTCAAATTTCAAGTGTATGAACATTTTGGATGCAAAATTAAATTTTGTGTACGATGAGTGCGCACTCTACATACTTTTGATGGATCCACAGTGAGATAAACTAAAAATACATGAAAACAATGTGTTTCTTTTCAAGAAACTCATTATTTTGTGTATTTTTAGTTTAACTCACTATGGATCTATAGAAACCATGTAGATTGGGTACTCATTTGATGTGGAATTTAATTATACGTCCAAAAAGTTCCTACACTTGAAATTTGAGTAAACATGTAATGAGATAAGTTGAAAATACAATTAAAAAATGTATTTTTATTCCTTTACCTTTAAAAATATTTACCCTTATGGTTGACATCATCAACTTGAATCCTATTTGTTCTTTTAAAGTGTATTTTGATAGTACATTTTTTGTTTTGTTTTGAGGACCATTTTTTACCTTGAAATTCCCTTAATTGCAAAGAGGCTAGCCTTCCATGGGTTTGTTTGGTTCCAATAGCTAGATCTTTATGGTTGAAATAATTATAATAGCTTCCAGGTCAATGATATGTTTTCCCATATCCATGGTCTTTGGTGTTATTAGGGTTGAAAATTTAGATTTCAAGGTTTACCATGCAATCGATAAAGACCTTGCCATAGAAGTTCAATATTTGTGAATGTAGATTTCCATAGTGTGTCATTATGTGAGTAAGGGTTTCTAGATAGAAATGTGTTTGAATTTACATTTCCAAATGTTTTGAGCAAAATATCTCTCTTAGCAATGAGTGGATTGTCCACTTGAAATGTTGAGAAATATAAATCCTAACATAGTTTTATCTAGAAACCTTCACTTCTAATAATGCCTTTGTAGCTTGACATTTGTGATTGTTGAGCCAAGGGATTTTATGTGTGGCACACCACTTTTGTGTGTCCTTTTTTACATACCATTCTACTTTTCATGTTACTTTGATTATTTGTATTGAGGCCGGTTATTATTGATTTATACTTTGTTCTAAAAATTAGTTCTAGCTTTACCCTTCTTTTGTGGTGGTGGATTGTGGCTCCAAACTCTTATTTCCCTTAAAATGATTTTTTTCCTCAATCTTCATAGCATAATGATAAGAAAATACCAATGAAGAGATGCCTAGAAAACCCATTTTAGTTAGTTTTTATCTATGTATGACACTACACTATTTGAGAAACAAGTGCTTCTTAAAGTCCTTGATAACCAAGTTTGCATTTAAGGTATGGAAAGTGTTGTTGTACTTTACAATTTGGTCCTTACCCTAGAAAAAGGTTGTCCATCTCATGTGTTGGCCCTCATAGTTTCCAACAAGGTGACACTCCTTCTCAATGGAATCCAAAAACTACCCCCAATTCGGTTCTATCCCATATGTTTTATAATCATCTCTGACATGTTGCACTTGATGTGTGTTTCACCAATCTTCTCACCATTAGAATTTTTTTGAACATAGAAATAACCTTCTAGGTGATCTAACCACCTCTCCAAATATTTTCCATCTATCTTTTTTTTTTTAAATAGATATCATTTAAATTGATATACCTCGAAGGGTGTCATTCATTCAAAATGAATTCTCATCAAAATTGTCTTTGACATTGTTGGGAGTTGCTAAAGGATCTGGGCACAATGATCCATCATTTCGTCCCTCTTTCACTCAAGGAATTCTCGGGGGAAAAAAATGATAGGATATCTCGTTTCACCATATTTCTTTAGTTCATTCACCATGGGAGGTGAGTTGGGTTAGTGAGGAATATTTTAACTAGGCTTGGTTAAATCAAGGCTCAAATCTATATACCTTGACTTCATGGGGGACATGCATGGAAAAATAATATAGAGAAAGTTATAATCAATACAGTTAATCACGAGTAGATTGAGAAAAAAATGAGTGAGCTCACAAAATTTAAGAAATAACACAAGATGCATTACTGGAAGAAAGGTATTACAATGAAAACCAATGTTTATTAATAATTAGTGGTGAAAAACACTACACTATACATAGTAATACATAGTGGATAGAATTTTGGTAGCTTATTTCCAAGAAGAGATGTGACAACTATGCTCATTCACAAGAAGGCCATAAGAAGAGGTTGAAAATATATTTATGCTTATTCCAATAAACCCTAATATGTGAGAAACCTAACCCTAATATGAAGTTAGTTTTGAGTGCATATGCTAAGTAGATGAGGACAAGTTTTCCAATAAAAGTGATAATTTCCGTGATCATAATTTCTTTTTCACCAGTCCATTTAAGGTCTTATTTATCTCTTTGAAAAGAGAATTTGAATATTTAGTTGGGTTCATGATTGTTTGGCATTAGGAACTTAAAAAATGCATGGGAAGGCCATAAAAAATGTGTCAAAAGCTCATGACCCCAAAAATTCTAGTATTAGGACCATTTATGAGACGACCCTCAATGGCCACTTCAATCAATCTAGTGTGAGGTAAAGTTTATCAAGACTTACAACCCTATGCTCTAATCCCTTTCCCTGATTGGATCAAGAATATTGTTGACCATTCTACCAATCCCAATTATGTTAGTCCTAAAAGTTTGAAAATCACCACACGGTCATCCTTGTTTAACCCATAATTCTTATGTTGTTACTATTGTTTGGGAACTCTTTAGTGTGATTGAAGTCCCCAAAAATATATGTTTCTTTGATCATTTGTATTAATCCTATTAGGACTTTCCTACATCTCATCCCCCAAAAATCATTTAATTTCTTTCCCTCAATGAAGCATACAAAGCCAACTTCGTGAGTGGCTTACCATTTTGGATGAAATTCACATGGACCATTGACCTAAATTACCCACTACACTCCAAAAATAATACAAGACATTGGATTCATTTCACCTTACAGAGAATTCTTAGAGGTAACATTATAACAAAAAAAAATCTTATTCCAAACCTATTTGGCTATCCTCTCTATTTTGATTCCCTCTAAATTCCATTTTTCTTATGCTATGAAATTTGTCCTCTACGTCCTTATTACTTTCCAAATTTTTTCTTGTAAAAGAGGATGAAATCCTTCTAATTTCTACAATTCCATATTCTAGAGAAAGACCAAGTGAAAGAAAGATTAAAGTTGGGAGAAAGTCCCTTCACCATCCCATCAAAGTTTTTTTAATCAGTAAGAGGAGTGGTGATTAAATATTCCCTATGCACTTGAATTTGGTTGATTGGTTCCTTTTGCACGGGAATTTATTAGATATTTCCTCTAATTGGTATTGGTTGACTTTCTTTCTTTTGTATGATAATTTCTTGGATATCGACTCTAGTTGGAATTGGTTGGATGAGTTACACATTAGTCAAATTAAAAGGTATATTTTTCTCTTGCTTCTCATTGAATGGTAATGGTTATTGATCCTTTCGCTCTTACTAAGTTATCGGAATATTTCCATCCTTTGTTCTCTTATCCTTACTAAGTTCTTTGGAATATTTCCTTAGCCCTACTTTCACCTTCCTTAGGAGAATCATTTTTAAAGAGAAAGAGGATTTTAATTGTTTCCACACCATGAAGTCCTCACTACGATGATATAACTAAGAAAGACCAATATTTTTGGAGATGGATAGCGTCATGGAAACGTGTGCACCAAATGAAAACTTTAAATTTTCATATGATACATATGGAAAACCATCTTACTTATTCCTTTGTATAATAAGAAAGGTCATTTTAACAATATAAAGACATAATCATAAACATAGGAAACATTGTTAACTAGTAAATGTAAATGCAACATAATTGAGAACGTGTGATTCATATCTACTAGTCAAGACGAATGATTCAATATCTAACAACTAGTTGTGATGTGTTATTCTTGTAAGATAACATTGGATGGTTAATGGTTTAGGTTTATTATGCTAGCGGTATTAATGTAGATCCATATTAACTCTGAATCTATCATGTATCGATAGGGATCAAATCCATCAAGGTGCAAACATTTTCTCAATTTTTTTCATTCTAATTTTTTTTTCACCTTGAGGGACTTCATTCCTCTATGTGCATGATAGATTGGAACTTAATATGGATCTAATATGAATCTTTATATATGTATTTATGTATGTATGACATGTAACAAATCCATGTTGAACATGGAAGGAATTACACATCTCCCTCATATTGAGCAACATGCCTTTGAAATGTTTTAACCACTAGCATAGATCCATCTTAACATTTGATATATCATGCACTAAGAAGGATCAAATCCCTCGAGGTGAAAAAAATTCAATATAGAAAACATTTTCACCTTGAAGAACTTGATCCCTCTCCACACATGTATATCTAGAGTTAAGACATATCTTCACTAGTTTTTAATATATATATGGGCTCTTGCACAAATTTGATGGTAAAAAAAGTGGCAATGGGGTGCACAGGAATGTGCTCACATTCTCAGAAAAATGCATACAGTTGTGATCATATAACCTCAACATTCCATGAAATACCATGCAGGCTTGCCAAATCAGCACCAAGTTAGTTGTAAGGTACCATATCTATTACAATAGCTGAAAAGAAAAATATTGCAAAGAATAATAGCGGAACAATACAATAGATGAAACCAAAACAACAAAATAATACCTTTATTGATATGAAACAATGTTCACTTACCTCTTCGAGGGGGAAACCTCCAATAGAGCATATTTCTATTACAATAATTCTTAAGACAAGACTTCTCATACCCTTGACTCCTATTTCTACTAAATCTATATACTAAAAGAACAATCTAGAGGAGGATCTTCTAGAAGTGGAAGCTTCTATTAGATCTTATTACACTTAACTTATTCTTCCTTATTACCAGACCTTACTAATATTGACCTTTATTACATGGAAAATATATTATTCTACCTACGTGAGGGGTTAGGGAGGCTAGGTCCCTAACANAAGGCTTGAGATGAGGAAATTGTTGCAGAATGGTAGCTGGCTCCTAGGTGGCATTTGCTGGAGTTGTATATTTCCATTGTACTAACACTTCCTTGATGGTGTGCTGATGGAGACTACGCTCACTTTGGTCCAAGACTGCTTGTGGTTGCAACCAAATGGATCCTTCTTCATCCAACTCGAGAAGACTGGTTTGATTTTGGCACTTACTTCCAATCACCTTCTTTAAGAAAGAGACATGAAAAACATGATGGAGCTTAGAATGATTGGGAAAATCTAACTGATAGGCCACATGTCCCACTCACTTAAGAACTATATAAGGACCATAAAATTTGGGATCCAACTTTTGGAAATGGCCAGCCTTGAGTGAAGTATTCTTAAAAGGTTGTAGTCAAAGAAACACCTTGTCCCGTTTAGCAAAGTGATGTTCTGAGCGACCTTGATCTGCTTGTTTCTTCATGCGATTCTAAGCCAGGACCAAATTATATTTGAGGGTATGTATAATTTTGTGTATGTGTTATATTCTTTTCACGACTAGCTCTAGTGTCTACTATGTTGCGTCGAGCACACAGGGGGGTTTGAGGGGGGTTGCTAGGCCCCCCCTTCAGGGGTTGCATGGGGGAGATAAACCCCTTGCATAGGGGTTCAGGGGCAGTTCCCTTGAGATTTTTTTTTTCCTCGGGAAACATATCACATTTTTTCCTCATTTTTTTGTGTCACCTCGATTTTTGTGTTCATTGTTGGGAGGTTTTTTGACACATGGTTTTTTCTGATGGTTTTCTATTTCCAGTTAAGGAATTTGGGTTGTTGACTAATCCAGGTCATTGGGTTAGGGTTTTGGATGTTGTTGGATCATATATGTATATTTTATTGTAAACAATGTATCACTATGAAGAAATATGGAATATGCTGGTTTTCTCGGTTTGGGTTTCCAGGGGAAAAATCTCTGTGTAATGTGTGTATTTTTTGTTATATATTTTATGTTCTTTTATTGAAGATCTATTTGCAGTAAAATATTGTACAAGGTTAAAATATACATTTGGTATCATAGCTTTGTTGGCTTCAAGGGGATTCCTTTATGGTCAAGTGTTTGGATCGGGATTGTGATAAGCCTTGTTACAGTGGGAGATTTATGGTATTGATTTTTCAGGTGAAAATAAATGGTGAGCACTTCAAAAATGGAGATCGAGAAGTTTAATGGGAAAAGTTTTGAGCTATGGAAGCTCAATATGGAAGATTTGTTTGTGGACAAAGATCAATGGATCACGGTGGATCCAGGTACTGCACCTACAGGAAATTCAGCAGATGACTGGAAAAAGTTAGATCATAAGGTGAAGAGCACAATCTGACTATGTCTCTCAGATTCAATATTACTGAATGTGTTAGAAGAAGCTACAACCAAATATTTATGGGATAAATTGGGGAAGATGTATCAGTTGAAGTCCCTAGTAAATAAACTATTCATGAGAAAGAAAATGTATAACCTGAGGATGAGATATGGAGACTCGGTGGTAGATCATTTGAACCCTTTAAATACTTTGGTAAGTTAGTTAGTATCTGTTGAGATTAAAATTTCAGATGAAGATAAGTGTATCAATTTACTGTGCTTTTTACCAGACTTGTGGGATAGTATGGTTGTGGCCATAGGTAGTAATAAAAATTCCTTGAAGTTTAATGAAGTGGTATCATCCTTTTTTTCGGAGGAGATGAGAAGAAATAAAATGGAAGGACAGAGAACATATGCACTATTTGCAAGAGGACTCTCCTAGGAAATAAATAGATCTAAGTCCTCAAGTGGGATATCTAAGTCTAATTGAAGATCTAAGTCTCCTGGAAAGTTTGTAAAGGTATGCTAGAGATGTGGAAAAGAAGGGCACTACAAGAAGCACTGTAGATCCAAAGTTGAGAAAAAGAAGGGATCTGAAGAATCTCCTTCTACAGAGGAAAATACCTCCAAGGAAGAAGGAGGGGATGTGTACTTGGCTTATTCAAGAAAAGATACAGATCATGTGGCATGGTTGGTTGAATCAGGTGCATCCTTTCGTATGACTCCCCACAGGGAGTAGTTCTATGAATATGAAAGCTATGATGGAGGTAATGTTTTCCTAGGTGATGAATCGACAACCATAATTATAGGTCAAGGGAAATTCAATTTGAGGCTCATAGATGGAAGGATTAGAAAACTACCTGGTTTTCTACACATCCCAGGTTTGGCCAAAAAATTGATTTATGTAATCAAAATGGACGATGCAGGGGTAAATTTTTTTTTTTTAAATGAAACTTACATGATGGTTCGAGGAGTAATGATGTTGCTGAAGGGAGTTCGGTTTGGAACTCTATATAAGCTGCAAGGAAGAACTATTAGTGATGGGTGTAATAGTTCCATTGTTCTTGATATTGGATTTGAAGAAGAACGAACTCCTACAGTCTCTGGAGAAAAGGTTATGTTGTGGCATCAAAGACTAGGACATATCAGAGAGAAGGGTATTCGACTACTACAAAGTAAATGTATCGTTGAAGGTATGTCTAACTGCTCTATGGATTTTGATTTCTGTGAACATTGTGTATATGGGAAGCAGAATCAGGTAAGATTCCCCTCTGGTGCAACGAGGGCAGAAGGAATTTTACAACTAGTTCATAGTGATGTGTTTGGACCTGTGTCGGTTCCATCCTTGGGAAAATATGTGTACTATGTCTCATTTATAGATGAGTTATTGAAGAATACTTAGATATATTTCTTCAGGAAGAAATCTAAAGTCTTTGACAGGTTTAAAGAGTTTAAGGCTCTTGTTGAGAATCAAACAGATAAAAGAATTAAGGTGTTGAGGACAAATAATGGTGGAGATTTCTGCAGGAATGAATTTGAAGAATTATATAAGAATTGTGGTATAGAAATGCATAAGACTACCCCATGTACAAATCAGTAGAATGGAGTTACAGAAAGGATGAATAGGATGCTGATGGAAAAAACAAGGTGCATGGTCAGTGGTGGCGGGTTAGGGAAAGAATTATGGGAAGAGGCAGTGGGTACTGCATGTTACTTGGTAAAAATATCACCCTCATAAGCACTGGATGACAATAATCCACAAGAGGTATGGACTGGTAAGAAACATTCTCTCACACATCTCAAGGTATTTGGCCATGAGGCCTATGTTCATGTTCCAAAGGAAAACAAGAGTAAGCTAGATAAGAAGGATGGAAAATGTATCTTTATTGGGTATAAAGATGGTCTCAAAGGTTATAATATTTGGAACCCAAAAACTAAGAAGGTTGTGTATAGCCGAGATTTGGTAATTATAGAAATGAAGGATGTTTTGAAACAGGAAGTCCTACCAAGTAAGGAAGAACCAAAGAAAGTATAGTTTGATTTAAAGGATGATGAATCAGACTCTACAGAAGAAAATGAATTACAAGAAGAAGATCCTCATACTCCAGTATTGAGGAGATCAATTTGAGAAAGAAGGCTACCAGAAAGGTATACTCCATCTAATTTCTGTTCAAATTTTTCTTTGTCTATTACTGATGATGATCCTAGAACTGTTAGGGAGGAAGTGGATTCAGAGGATGGAAATCTCTGGAAAAAAGTCATGGATGAAGAAATGGTAGCCTTGGATAAGAATGAGGCTTGGGATCGAGTGGAGTTGTTGACTAGAAGAAATCCCATTGTCAACAAATGGGTATTTAGAAAGAATCTAAATACATAAGGCAAAGTGGTGAAATAAAAATCTGGGTTAATAGCAAAGGGTTATTCCCAGGTTGAGGGAATTGATTTTGGTGAGATTTTTTCCCCTGTTTCCAAGTTAAGTTCTATAATATTTCTCTTATATGTTGTTGTTGCATTTTATTTTGAAATAGAACAGATGGATGTGAAGACAACATTCCTACATGGGGATCTGGAAGAAGAAATCTATATGAAGCAGCCAAAAGGATTTGTTATGAAGGGAAATAAGGAAATGGTATGCAAGCTGAAAAATTCTCTGTATGGTTTAAAAGAATAACCAAGGATGTGTGTAGTGACTGATGATTTCAATAAAACTACCCTGAATTAACTTACTCTAGCATATTCATTCCCAGATTTTGATAAATAAAATAACATTTTTACATAACAATTTGCATACAAGTTAAATTTAAGTAAACACTTCACAATTTTGAGTTTAAATACCTGTCACTGATGCTACTATATGCAACAGCTTGAATCTTCGCTTGAACCTTCGCTTGAACACCCCAAAACCAGCCACCCTACCGACCAGTACGCCTGGCCCTAGGACATCTACGGACGTCCTAGCCCTCCGAGCCCAAAACCCCTCAGCCCCGATGTGCACTGTAAATCCACTGCTCTAACTCTGTCTCAAAGCTCCCAAAAATCTCCTCTCGTAGACTACCTGAATGAAATCCCCCCAAAGTCAATCCTCCTCCTTC
>JASDQU010309790.1:21868-38842 GCA_032191745.1 Picea mariana | reverse complement strand
ATTCACAATATTTTATGTTATATTTCTTTTTATTCAAAACAAAAATGGGTTTAGTTAGATCATCGAGCTATGAGTTTAGAATACTTTCATCTCATTGAGCCTCAATCTATTTGGTTCAAGATTTAATTAGTTTTCAAAGATTGTTATTTAGTAGTTTAGTCATTATTGTGAAAGGAAACAATGACTAATTAGATTAAATAGCTCTTAACAATCCACATCATATTCAAAGTGTGTGCTTTAACTTCATATTATACTTCAAAGCCAATGATGTGATGAAGCCATAGATGAGTCACAGAAAAATGAGAGAAATAAAAGTGAAAGAAAGAAAGTAAATGAGAATGTAAAGAGATAGAGATTCAAGTCAAAGAGAATGACTCTAAGTCCAAAATTTGTGTTGGACGAGAGGAGGATAAGGAATTAGAGATTTTGAGTTTAATAAGGGAATATAAAGAAAATAATTTTTTTAAAGGTTCTTAATGAAGTCATCAAATAAAAATTATTGCAAAAAAAATATGTTATAACTGAAATGATAGGTGGTTATAACTTTTTTCTTTCATTTTAGAAATTCCTTACTCCAAAAGCTATGCTCATATAAAAAAAGAAAAGAGAAAGGAAAACATAAAAAGAAAGTGGCAATAAAAACAAGGAAAATGAAAAGAAACCAAAAAAAAATGTAGAAAGACTAAATGGTTTGAAATGGATCATTTGCTCATAAATTTGTGTGATTTTTAGGGTGGTAAACCGAAGTTATGGCATTGTCAAGCCCATTGTAGGGGTCAATCATGAATTTGTGATTTTGAAACTTCTACAATCTACCTTAGGCATTAAATGAACCCTTTCACCTACAAAGTTTTGTGAATGTCATTCTCATCCTGTGGATGTTTTTCTTCTCATTGTGAGATTTCAAAATGGTCCAAAGAGAATTGGACTCAAATTGATCTACGCTTTGACCATTATAATACCAAGTGGATTTCATATTAGTTCCTATTACTCACACACGTGAAGTTATTCTTGTATGGAACTTCAAGAAGATTCTAGAGGGTAGAAAGCCCTAACCCTAATTGGGAGTTGGGAGATGCAAAAACATCCCTAACCCTAATCAAGACCTAGTGAATGCAACAAAAAACATAACCCTAATCAAGAGTTAGGGGTTGCCAAAATGCTAACCTTGAACCTAGTGGAGAAGAGGAAATGTTAAAACATTAGTTGTTAGGATAGAATGGGGTTCTTACTCCATTTGTAATGATTTTTTGTTCCATGTTGAAGAGTGTAGAAGAGTGGAATACCAACTTAAAATAGAGGAAGAAGGTGACCTTGTAGTAACTTATCATAGGCCACAATGTCTATTTTCTCCATAGTGAGCTAATCTTTCTTTATATCTTGCATTGAAAATATGAGAAATAAAAAACCTTATTTATTTGTGGATTTCATTCTTGGGGTGCTTAATTTCTTAGTCATTTTTTATAATGAAAGTGGTGTGATTCTAATATTATATCTTAATGGCAATTAGTCACCACATAATAGAGTATAATATGACTATATTTTTCAAAGGAAAATCTTGTGGGATTCCCCTCTCCTCCCCAAAATATCTGGATGGAGTGTAGATCAATCACTAGAAACAATAGAAATTAGACATAAACTTGATGGTTTTGACTAGATTTTAACCTCTAACACATGGCCTCCCAATCAACAACATACATTGGGTGGATGGTTCAACATATTGAGCTAACCCTTAAAGATTGTATTCAATTACTCTATATATGCAATAGTATATTCAAATATATTTTTATTATCTTTCTTGTGGAGTATCCACAACAATTTATAGATTAGGAAAATATGAAAAGGAAGCAAAACAAGAGAAGGAAATGAAGGAAGAAGAAAAAATAAATATACACAAAAACAATGTATAAACAAGGAAGAAGAGGAAGGGAGAGTTACGATTATACAAGTCCTCATTTCAGCTCATTGTTAAAAATCTCATGGGATACCCCTCTCTCCCATAAAATATCTAGATGGAGGATAGATTAACCATTAGTAACAAAGTAATTGGACATATGCTCAAGGGATTGAACCCGAATTGAATTTGTCATCTATGGACTCATGGTCAACAACATACCTTGGGTGGAAAGTTCAAGAGATTAAGATAACAATTAGGCTTTATGTAATATCATTATATGCAAAGCATATTCAAATCTATTTTAATTGTCTATCTTATGGAAATATCCACAACAATTTATAAATTAGAAAAATATGAAAGAAAAGAAAAACAAAGAAAAAATGAAACAAGAAGAAAAAAAAAAAGGAAAAAATGAAACAAGAAGAAAAAATAATATACACAAAAATAATTGAAAAGGATTAAAAGGGGAGTTAGGTTTAATTGTAAAGCTCCTTCATTTTGACTCTATGTTTTTTCCTTAGGTAAATTCAGTCAACTATTAATTTTTGGGTGGATAGAATGTATTGGTATATATTGAGGCACTCTAAACCTTTTAGTGTATAATCATTTTGGACATGCATTGTCATGTAAAATCATGACTTATATATATGAAAAATTTCATGGATCCCTATTCTTCACTAAAATATCCAAATGAACGAATATACAACCCTTAACTATAGTAACATCTAGTAACCCATCAATATTCAACTATACTTGAACCTCAATTGGACTAGGACTAGAGACTTCATGAACTCTAGCTTGAAACAATGTGCTTCAACTAATTAAAATATAAATATATATAGGTGAATCCATAAATATGTGTTTCATTTTTTTTTATTGAAACTTATAGTAAAAATTCCAAAGTTTACAAGTTTTTCAAATCCAAGTCCTTGGAAACCTTAAGAGTTTTGTTGCACAATTAAAAATATAATTTATATAGAAAATTTGGTTTTCAAAATTTCTTATTCAAATTTAATATGAAAATTAATCTTATTATAAATTTCGTTTTAACTAAATTTTGAAAAGGATGATTGGATTTGTTTCCAATAATTATTTCGATGTTAAATATATAATTGGGAAGAAAGCAATTATTTAAATACAAATTAAAAAGAATATAGTTTACTTGCATAGTTTTGAAATTTTTAATTTTTATATAGAATAAATTAAATTTTTAATTAATTTTTTAACACCTTTTTGTTTTTAACAAGTTTATTTCTTGTATTTAAGTAAAGTGAAAAATAAAAATAATTTTTTATTGAAGAGTAATTTGTTAGGATTATAGAAAAATATTTTATTTTTTCCTACTAATTTTGAAATATCAAAATTTATTTTCATACATTATTATAAAAAAATATTTATTATCATTCGTGAGGAAAAAATAAAACTATGTATATATAAGTTTTATTAAAAAATATTTAATACAAATTTTAGAAAAAAGAAAACTATTTATATATAAATTTTATTAAAAAATAGGAAAAATATTTATAAATGTTTTGGAAAATTTTATATAAAATGTATACTGAAAATGAATAAAAAAAAATTATATATTATTTGAGAGGGGATTGGAAGCTGAATTTATGGATATCAAAAGTTTTGACCTCCTAGAAGTTGAAGTTGCCAAACACTCGAGCAAAGGTTTATAAGTGATTAATCGACTGTTAATAAATGGTCTATCAAGGGTTCAATGAGTTAGTGTTATATTATCAATTCATTATATATGCAAACTTTTGGTTAAGGGTTTATTAAAATAGAAGAAATAGAAGAGTAGAGATAACGGATAATGAAGAGAAGATTAAAGATAATGGATAATGAAGAGAAGATAATGGGAGGATTTATTCTAATTATCTAGAGAGAAAGAGTTTTGAATTTGTGATTTCTTAGGAGGAAAGACATATTCTTAACCATTAGACTCACACATACTATGCAAAGATGACATCTAACCAACAATGACATGATACTTTCCAAGTTAAAATTTAAAGACTAATTAAAAATTTCAATGACTTTTAAATTGGTTGGTGGAATTTTTAAAAAAATTGAATGAAAATAAAAATAATAATAATAATAATTGCTAAATATTCCTAATTAAATAACAAGAGAATATAATAATATAATTGAATATTTTTTAAAGCAAAAATTATTATTTACATGAGCTAAAATTTTACCTAAATTGGTAAAGCAAAACAAATTGAAAGAGGTGAGAAAGTTGTTTAGTTTTTGAGTTACTAAACATGTAAAATAAAATAACAACATACCAAAATAAATATTCAAAGCATTATCTTCCTGGAAAATAAAGAAAAAATTATATCAATGGTGCTCATAAAGAAACGCCAATAGTTTTTGTTTACTTTTTAGTGTAATGAGAACTTCAATAATTTGATTGGTGATAACAATATCGAAATTAGTACATGTTTTAAGGAGAAAAATGCAAAGACATTAAATTCAGGATATGTTTAGTAAAAAATAATTAAGTTGCTTGTTTCAGACAAAAATTGTTAAAGCTAGGGTGGTAAAACTTTGGGAATCCAATTCTCATGTTATGCTTAATCACAAGTATGCAAGTATGTTTAGTGATGATGGATATATAGAGGTGTATGGAGATTATTGCAAGAATGTATTGGATACGGTTTCTTATCACATTAATTTCATTCATTTACGACATTTCTTTTTAGAATTCATTCATTTACGACATTTTTTTTTTACGATATTTAAAAAAAAAAATCTAAAAACATTGAAAATCAACATTAACCATAATCAATACATCAAATGCATGTATTATAATCTCATTACATATCTCAAGTCCAAGTCAAACTTTAAACTAAGCTTTAGAAGAGTAAGGTGATTTTTCTTTTATCAGTCACATGACTCATGCATGAAATCTCTAAATAGCTACAACTAGAGTATGTCATGGTTAGTTTATGAGCATTGGAAGTGAGAATACTATATGTGATATATGTATGAGGTATGTCTCATCATATACCTACAAATAAAAAAGGTGAATTGTGATTAACTCCATGCATATATACTAGCAAAATTTGACTTTATTGGTATAGAGCACCATAGGGAACTTCATTAATCTATTAGACATTGGTGAAGTGTGATTAACTTCATGCATATATATTAGCAAAATTTGGCTTTATTGGTATAGAGCACCATAGGGAACTTCATTAATCTATTAGACATTTGTTTGGTGTTGGGAAAAGTCTTACTAATGGAATCGTCATTCTATGTTTGTTCTTATTCAAGAGAAGGTGGAGACATAGATGCATTAGCATTTTTAGGTAGAGAAATGAGTGGGATTATGTCAATAGGGTGTTTTTAGACAAAAGGAAGAACGTAAGTGGTAGAGTCACCATTAGGTTATGTATCTTTTCGATAGTTAATATGATATACTGAGAAAGGGGCATGGAGATTCAACATGGTAGGATTATAGTATATAATGTATATCTAAAAATTAGAATATATTTTAAGGGAGATTAAAGAAGCAAGGAAGGGGAAACCTTGGGATGGTAATGTGTGTGGGAAGGAGACACCCATATGTAGTTATTCATGGAAAAAATATTGGTAAGTAACCTTCTAATTGAGTTGGGTTATTAAAATGTTTTCAAATAATGGATTATAAAATGAAGTATAAAGTTAAGGGATGTCTAATAGGATAACCTCAAGGTTTGTCAATTTAGGAGTGGTGGAGTGAGTGTGCTCCTCGGTGACCTAGGTGGATGAGAGTGTTTTTTTTATCATAGTGTAGGACATGGATTGTGATAAACTATGATAACAAGGTGGTAGAAGTCTAAGAAATGGAAAATCATATGTCAACTTAGTCATGAGAGGTGGTGGATTAGTGGGAGGAGAGTTGACACACATTACTATTTTACTTTAGGGACAAGCATGCAAATTTATGTAGGGAATGTTAAATGGGTTTATGGGTTGGGTGTAACTATGGAACATGGGTGAATGATTGTAGGGGACTTCCTATTTCTTTCAAAGTCAGACTTGTTGTACTTATTATCTAGATCATTCATAGTTGCTAGCTAGAGTTTGAGGAGGCCATGATGAATATGTAGGACTCAAATTTGCATATTGTTGTTTGTATGTTTAGCATGGTGGATGTGTATGTATTGCGTTATGATTTATTTATTTCTCTTATTTTATATTACTTTCATAACAGGTTTCTCTATTTAATAACCCTTTAAGTGTTTTTCAAGATATACATAAACTATCAAAATGGGATTGTTAAATGATCGATTAGTTGTTTTGAAAAACCATGTTGAAATATCCATCTAACTTGCTTGTTTCCTAAAATCTAACTAGTAGGTTCTTTATGTTCCACGCTAATAATAAAAGAAGAATAGTTCTGACCACTCATTGGTTTGTTGTGATGTACACGGGTTTATTTCTTATCCCAAATCTTTATTCAACCATATGTTTCCTTGTAGCTATGTTGGGAGGAGGAATCATTCTTCTTTTCTAGAGTTGTGGTTATGAATGTTAGTGCTGGCATATTGTGTTTCCATCTCACAAGGGACATTATAAGGGACTAATGGATACTTTTTTAATTAATATATTATTTGGGCGAATCATGCACCATATGATGTAATGTTGTTCACTCTAGAACCACTTTAGCACACTCCTATATTGGTTCATTCACTTTGGGGAGAATGCACAAAGTGTTTTATATAGAGGGAAGATAAAGTGTGCCAGAAACCTCTATCATGGTGTCATGAGACCCTCCTTTTATCTATGGTTCTTGTAATGTAAGGATGACACATAGAGAATGCATAAGAAACATCAGTGCTAGGACTTTAGTTAGAACATTCTTAGCAAGACATGTTGGAGCAAGAATAATCAAAGAACAATAATATTATTATGAACATGCTTAGCAAGTCATGTTGGAGCAAGAATCATCAAAGAACAATAATACTAGTATTGATACCATTCAAAATGAGCATTCATAATGCATCGAGTTATATAAAAATAACATTAGTAGTGATACTGTAAGACCTCGGGCACTAAGGATAGAAGAGCGCCACACCACTGTGCACTTGACCGAAACAAAAGCACAAAATGAATGGGCGGAAGGGTGCCCAGTCCAACCAATGAACGAAGGAAAAATTATAGCAGGCTAGTGTGGTCGCCTTGGGCACACAATGCGCCAAGGGGAGCTTGACCAAGGTCTCATGCGACATACGTTAAAACCATCGGTTGGGTGACTTTTAGTTGTGGACATGACTTGGGCACCCAAAAAAATGAACGAGTCATCTAGAGGCGAGGAGGGCGCACTTAGGTGAGTCGACCTGAATCACCTAAGGGATGCACACAACTTAAACGAAGGTTCGAAAATTTTTATGTGGACTAAGTTGTCAAACGCTGGGTCGACTCAAAGGCAAGGAAACAGACTAGTTCTTGAGATGGGTGCCTATATATGCATGAAGGAGAAGACCAAAATGGAGGGAGGAAAGTTGTAAAAGAAAAATGGTTTGGAACTAAGAGAGGTGATGAATGAGCTAAGGAAAGGGCTCCAGGTGCCACAAAGATGAAGCATGAAGGGGAGGTGACTCACCTTATTTTTTGACTATGGTAATAAAGGAAGGTCACAAGGTGACCTGACAAAAGAGGGTCTTTGTGTTTTTCACATGTTATTGTTCATGTAAATTGAGCGGAAGTGTTTGTAATATTATTTTGTGTGGCATGAGATGCAGGCTCGACACACTGTTGTCTTTGTAATAAAACTTGGATATTAGGATGATTTGGCCACCCACATTACTTGCAAATTCGTTTAACTATGTATTGATTCATTCTCCTTATTATTGGATGTTTTAAGCATGAATGTAATCATAAGATTGTTATATGATAAAAGAAACTAAGTGTAGGTGTAATCTGGGTCAAGTAAACCAGTGTGTCTTTGTTGCCAAGTTGAAAAGATGTGGTGTTGCACATTGTTGAGGATGTCAGAAGTCTGCAATCCAACCAAACTCTTCAGCGACATGATAGATACCATTCAAAATGAGCATCCATAATGCATTGAGTTGTATAACATTAGTAGTGATACCATTCAAAATGAGCATCCATAATGCATTGAGTTGTATGCGATGAAGGATAACTAATCTAAAAGAAACTTGTCTGAACTCGCTAGTTCTAATCTATGGACATAGATTTGTACAAGTTTAAGGGAATCCACATGAATATATTTATTGGGTTCATGAATGGAGTGCAACAATTGTGGGGAGGTATGTTTCTTCCTTAATGATATATATCCTAAGAAAAAATACTACAAGTTTTCAAAGTGAATACATATGGTTTCCTTTTAGGGCATTATTGGTGCCAAAGATAGCATCAAAGGTCATGGTAAAAAAATACTAAATTCTTCATTTCTACCATGATTTTGGTGGTTTAAATTTTGAGGTTGAATTCAATGCACTTTGGAGTGATGTAAATGTAACAATCCATGAGACATATATGTTGTGTTCAAATCCACATATGATTGTTTTACAGATCTTCCTTTGCTCTAAATATTATGAGTATGAGAGCATGGGAAATACTATTGGAGTCCATTGTATAAAATTGGTGAACCAAGGGGATATTTTCTAGTGTACAGAGTATTATTTGTTGCCACTATATTTTATCATCCATGCTAAATTGTGTTGTGTAGACATCAAATATAGCATTACTGATAGGATGAAATTATCCTTTTAGGGCAAGGTGAAAATACCTATGATCTAGATTGGATTAAGAAAAAAAATAAAAGAACACTCTATATTGTAAGAAGAACACAAGATGCAATACTAAAATTAGAGTATTAGAGTGAATTTTGTTTTTTACTAATAATCAATGATGGAACACTACAATGTACATAACAATACATAATGGTTAGAATGGTGGTAGCTTATCTTTGAGAAAAGATGTGATGGCTATGCTCATTTGAAAAAGTCCCATATCAGGCGGTCAAAACTACATTTTATAATAATACCCAAAAACCTTAGATGCAAGAACCCTAACCCTAACATGAAGTTAGTGGCAAGTGTGTGTGTCGATCTGGATGAGGTTGAGTTGTTTGAAAAAAAGGTATCTTTTCCTAGACTACAATTTTTTTCTTGTTACTCCATTTTAGTTCTTGTTTAAAAATTTGGAAAGACATTTTGCATATTAATTCGATTCCTAGACATTGGGCATTAGGACCTTGAAAAGTGCATGGGAAGGCCACAAAAATGTGATGGAAATTCAAGACCCAAAAACATCTAGTAGTAAGACTATTTCTTGGATGGGCACCCTAAATTACCCTTTGGACAAATCCTTCCCTCTTGAGTAGAAATGATCTCCATTACATGAAGTTCTTATGTAACTATATGGGTGAAATTATCATAGATATTATTCCTCATGTGCCACTTTCCTTGGTGAATAAGTCACACTGCTTTGACAACTTAAAAGAGTTTTATATTTTGTTAGCATGTGATTTTAAACTTGGTGTTGATGATCTATTCCATCATAGCTTACTGAATGCAGTCAAAGTTTAGCTTTATAGTGGCCAAGTTCTTCCACCTTTGAATTTTTTCACAAAGAAAAAGAAATATGGCTAAAGCAACTCAACTCTATATTAATAAAAGGGATCAACTAAGGGTGGAATATTTAAGTCAAAAAACATCCTCACACTCAAACTTAGTGATGGTGTAAGCCCCATATATGATTGGTTTGAGGTTTATGGAGGTCTACAAATTTTTCTTTTTGCAAGTACAATCATACATTTTCACCAACCTAGAACATGTGTGGGACCTAATGCTAATTGTGTCACCACTTGTACTTGGTTGGCCTCTAGTAAAATATCAAGAATTTGTTGTTGGATGTGATGGACCCATTCAAAAAAAATGTTTGTTTGTCTACCTCATTTTGAGCATGGGAGGAATCTTTCTACATGGATGCATGTCATTTAGGGCCAATGGTTGAAACCCCAAGCACACTTGAAAAGGGTTATGGTTGAAAGAATTGTGAAGATTCTTATAGTAATTATAATGTGTGGAACATAAGGAAGGCTTTCGGTCTTTGTACGTGAATGTTTGCAATTATACATTTTTGGGATATGTATCATCACATTTTTTACCACCTATATCCATATCATAGTTATCAACATAACAATAACCCTCCATAGTTCTCGTTTTCTTAGAGGTTTCATTTAGTGGTTGTTTTTAGCCACATTTCATAAGGTGTTGCCACTAGTGACACCCATTTTTGGGGGTTTAAAATTACAACATTTTGCAACTATGAAATATAATATTTATAACAAAATCATTAAAAACAATCCTTAAATTGAAAAGTGGTGCTACTAGTAGCACCTTTTTTTATTTTTCAGGGTTAAAATTAAAACTAGTTTTAAGCTATGGAATCAACAATTGGTACTATTGCAACCAAAATCTTAAAATCAATCCCCAAATTGAAAAGTTTTGTTATGAGTAGCACTCTTTTGTTTTTTTGAGCTTAATATTACAACATTTTTGAAACGATGACCTTAACAATTTGTACCAATGCAATAAAAATCTTTAAATTATCTCTTGAATAAAAAAATAAGTAAAAATAGCTCCCCTTTTTATTTTGGACTTAAAATTCTAAAATTTTTGAAACCATTACCTAAAAAAAATACCACTGTTGCAATCAAAATCATCCTACCCACCCCTAGTCCACCATAACTCTCCCCTTAAAATAATTTTCTTAAAAACTTTCAGTAAAAATTAATTATTTAAAATAAAACTAAAAATATGAATTACCTATTTTTTAAAAAAAAAAAATCTAAAATGAACATTAAAAAATGAATTAATTTTTTTTTTATATAAAAGGGCAATGCAAAAAATTATTAAAAAAATCAAAATAATTTAAAACATAAATTAAATTAAATAAAAATAAAAAATAGTATTATAAATCTGAAAACGAATAGTTTTTTAAAAACTAAATAACTAAGATAAAATATAAAAATATGATTAAAATGAATTTAAAACATAAATAAATAAAAAAATAATATGATAAATCTAAAACACAAATAAATTTTTAAAATACAAAATAACTCAAACCAGATTTAAAAATATAAAAATATGCAAATAAATAACAATCAATTAAATAAAATTATAAAAAATATATAAAAAAAAAACATAAAAAAGACTTAATATATATATATATATATATATATTTTATTAAAGGAGTCATTCCTAGGTGATTCTAAGAATCACCCCTCCCCCCTTATGGCCTTTTATTATATATGAAATGGTTTTAAGGGGGGAGAGAATTCTCAAAACCGCTCCACCATCAATTTTCCCATTTCTTGTCACTTCCTTCAATGAGTGGTTTTAAGGGAGGGGTACGATTGGGTATATCCATTTTCCCATTTCTCGCCACTTCCTTCAATGAGTGGTTTTGAGGGAGGGGTGGGATCGGGTATTGGTTCTTTATTGTGATTATATTCAAGGGTCTATAGTTAATATACAATTTTAATGTTCTATCCTTCTTTTAAGCCAAATCAACCAAGCTTTAGAAGGGTGATGAGCTTGGTTGAATGCAACCCTTTTGTATTAGTTGTTGAATATAGCATTTGAAATCCTCATTCTCAAGAAGAGAGGAAATGTATATAGGTCCATTGGGTAAAGGAGAACCCAATTTCAAATTAGTTTGATGCTTTATCTAACTATGCATAGATATTCTTAAAGGTGGGGTAAATATTCCTTTATAATCTTCCACCAATTGATCTCCCTATCTCCACTACATAGAGCGAATCCTTACATAAGCCTTAGTGGACATAGTGATTTTCCTTGCTCCTTCTGAAGAGACCATGAGGTGGAAAAATATCCCAATATAATAGATTATCTTCCTAAACTACTTAGCAATGATTGGAGAGAAAGTGGTAGTTGGAGAAACATATGGTATCCTATAGAGTTGATCTCTTAGGGTGATAATGATACTATATAGCCTAGATTGGTAAACAAATAACACTTCCACATATACATTTGTATTAAAATAACTCTCAAATTTCCAATCGGGCAATGCCAAATAATTCATCAACTTCCAATCGGGCAATCTCAAACAATTCCTCAACTTTAAAGTGTTTGATATTGTATTGCAAGTGATAATATTGACTATTGTGGATGTCACAACCTTGCACAAACTAATTCATCCATCAAAAATGAAATATGTAGCATTGTGTCACCTTCACCAACATATGTGAGTGGAATTAAGGGAAATTTGAGGTCTAATATGGGCCTCCTAAGGAAAATAATAAAATAATACTTAAAATAATAAAACAAGAGTTATGAATTTTCAAGGGGAAAGAAAGAAAACTATTGTTTTTAAATTATATTTTCGACTTATCTCCTTATAGGTTTACTCAAATTTCAAGTGTATGAACATTTTGGATGAAAAATTAAATTTTGTGTACGATGAGTGCGCACTCTACATACTTTTGATGGACCCACAGTGAGATAAACTGAAAATACATCAAAAAAATGTATTTCTTTTCAAGAAACTCATTATTTTGAGTATTTTTAGTTTAACTCACTATGGATCTATAAAAACCATGTAGATTGGGTACTCATTTGATGTGGAATTTAATTTTACATCCGAAAAGTTCCTACACTTGAAATTTGAGTAAACATGTAATGAGATAAGTTGAAAATACAATTAAAAAATGTATTTTTATTCCTTTACCTCTAAAAATATTTACCCTTATGGTTGACATCATCAACTTGAATCCTATTTGTTCTTTTAAAGTGTATTTTGATAGTACATTTTTTGTTTTGTTTTGAGGACCATTTTTTACCTTGAAATTCCCTTAATTGCAAAGAGGCTAGCCTTCCATGGGTTTGTTTGGTTCCAATAGCTAGATCTTTATGGTTGAAATAATTATAATAGCTTCCAGGTCAGTGATATGTTTTTCCATATCCATGGTCTTTGGTGTTATTAGGGTTGAAAATTTAGATTTCAAGGTTTACCATGCAACCGGTAAAGACCTTGCCATAGAGGTTCAATATTTGTGAATGTAGATTTCCATAGTGTGTCATTATGTGAGTAAGGGTTTCTAGATAGAAATGTGTTTGAATTTGCATTTCCAAATGTTTTGAGCAAAATATCTCCCTTAGCAATGAGTGGATTGTCCACTTGAAATGTTGAGAAATATAAATCCTAACATAGTTTTATCTAGAAACCTTCACTTGTAATAATGCCTTTGTAGCTTGACATTTGTGATTGTTGAGCCAAGGGATTTATGTGTGGCACACCACTTTTGTGTGTCCTTTTTTACATACCATTCTACTTTTCATGTTACTTTGATTATTTGTATTGAGGTCGGTTATTATTGATTTATACTTTGTTCTAAAAATTAGTTCTAGCTTTACCCTTCTTTTGTGGTGGTGGATTGTGGCTCCAAACTCTTATTGCCCTTGAAATGAATTGTTTTCTCAATCTTCATAGCATAATGATAAGAAAATATCAATGAAGAGATGCCTAGAAAACCCATTTTAGTTTGTTTTTATCTATGTATGACACTACACTATTTGAGAAACAAGTGCTTCTTGAAGTCCTTGATAACCAAGTTTGCATTTAAGTATGGAAAGTGTTGTTGTACTTTACAATTTGGTCCTTACCCTAGCACAAGGTTGTCCATCTCATGTGTTGGCCCTCATAGTTTCCAACAAGGTGACACTCCTTCTCAATGGAATCCAAAAAATACCCCCAATTCGGTTCTGTCCCATATGTTTTATAATCATCTCTGACATGTTGCACTTGATGTGTGTCTCACCAATCTTCTCACCATTGGAATTTTTTTGAACATAGAAATAACCTTCCAGGTGATCTAACCACCTCTCCAAATATTTTCCATCTATTTTTTTTTTTTTAAATAGATATCATTTAAATTGATATACCTCGAAGGGTGTCATTCATTCAAAATGGATTCTAATCAAAAGTGTCTTTGTCATTGTTGGGAGTTGCTAAAGGATCTGGGCACAATGATCCATCATTTCGTCCATCTTTCACTCAAGGAATTCTCAGGGGAAAAAAATGATAGGATATCTTCTTTCACCGTATTTCTTTAGTTCATTCACCATGGGAGGTGAGTTGGGTTAGTGAGGAATATTTTAACTAGGCTTGGTTAAATCAAGGCTCAACTCTATATACCTTGACTTCATGGGGGACATTCATGGAAAAATAATATAGAGAAAGTTATCATCAATACAGTTAATCATGACTAGATTGAGAAAACAATGAGTGAGCTCACAAAATTTAAGAAATAACACAAGATGCATCACTTGAAGAAAGGTATTACAACAAAAACCAATGTTTATTAATAATTAGTGGTGAAAAACACTACACTATACATAGTAATACATAGTGGATAGAATTTTGGTAGCTTATTTCCAAGAAGAGATGTGACAACTATGCTCATTCACAAGAAGGCCATAAGAAGAGGTTGAAAATATATTTATTCTTATTCCAATAAACCCTAATATGTGAGAAACCTAACCCTAATATGAAGTTAGTTTTGAGTGCACATGCTAAGTAGATGAGGAAGTTTTCCAAGAAAAGTGATAATTTCCATGATCATAAATTTTTTCTCACCGGTCCATTTAAGGTCTTATTTATCTTTTTGAAAAGAGAATTTGAATATTTAGTTGGGTTCATGATTGTTTGGCATTAGGAATTAAAAAATGCACGGGAAGGCCATAAAAAATGGGTAAAAATCTCATGACCCCAAAAATTCTAGTATTAGGACCATTTATGAGACAACCCTCAATGGCCACTTCAATCAATCTAGTCCGAGGTAAAGTTTATCAAGACTTACAACCCTATGCTATAATCCCTTTCCCTAAATGGATCAAGTATATTGTTGACCATCCTACCAATCCCAATTATGTTAGTCCTAAAAGTTTGAAAATCACCACACGGTCATCCTTGTTTAACCCATAATTCTTATGTTGATACTATTGTTTGGGAACTCTTTAGTGTGATTGAAGTCCCCAATGATATATGTTCCTTTGATCATTTGTATCAATCCTATTAGGACTTTCCTACATCTCATCCCAAAAAAACCAGTTAATTTCTTTCCCTCAATGGAGCATACAAAGACAACTTCGTGAGTGGCTTACCATTTTGGATGAAATTCGCATGGACCATTGACCTAAATTACCCACTACACTCCAAAAATAATACAAGACATTGGATTCATTTCACCTTACAGAGAATTCTTAGAGGTAACATTATAACAATAAATTGAAAAAAAAAATCGTATTCCAAACCTATTTGGCTATCCTCTCTATTTTGATTCCCTCTAAATTCCATTTTTCTTATGCTATGAAATTTGTCCTCTAAGTCCTTATTACTTTCCAAATTTTTTCTTGTAAAAGAGGATGAAATCCTTCTAATTTCTACAATTCCATATTCTAGAGAAAGACTAAGTGAAAGAAAGATTAAAGTTGGGAGAAAGTCCCTTCACCATCCCCTTAAAGTTTTTTATTATCAGTAAGAGGAGTGGTGATTAAATATTCCCTATGCACTTGAATTTGGTTGATTGGTTCCTTTTGCACGAGAATTTATTAGATATTTCCTCTAATTGGGATTGGTTGACTTTCTTTCCTTTTGTATGATAATTTCTTGGATATCGACTCTAGTTGGAATTGGTTGGATGAGTTACACATTAGTCAAATTAAAAGGTAAATTTTTCTCTTGCTTCTCATTGAATGGTTATTTGCTTCTCATTGAATGGTTATTGATCCTTTCACTCTTACTAAGTTATCGGAATATTTCCATCCTTTTTTCTCTTATCCTTACTAAGTTCTTTGGAATATTTCCTTAGCCCTACTTTCACCTTCCTTAGGAGAATCATTTTTAAAGAGAAAGAGGATTTTAATTGTTTCCACACCATGAAGTCCTCACTATGATGATATAACTAAGAAAGACCAATATTTTTGGAGATGGATAGCCTCATGGAAACGTGTGCACCAAATGAAAACTTTAAATTTTCATATGATACATATGGAAAACCATCTTACTTATTCCTTTGTATAATAAGAAAGGTCATTTTAACAATATAAAGACATAATCATAAACATAGGAAACATTGTTAACTAGTAAATGTAAATGCAACATAGTTGAGAACGTGTGATTCATATCTACTAGTCAAGACGAATGATTCAATATCTAACAACTAGTTGTGATGTGTTATTCTTGTAAGATAACATTGGATGGTTAATGGTTTAGGTTCATTATGCTAGAGGTATAAATGTAGATCCATATTAACTCTGAATCTATCACGTATCAATAGGGATCAAATCCATCAAGGTGCAAGCCTTTTCTCAATTTTTTTCATTCTAATTTTTTTTTCACCTCAAGGGACTCCATTCCTCTCTGTGCATGATAGATTAGAACTTAATATGGATCTAATATGATTCTTTATATACGTATGTAAGTATGTATGACATGTAACAAATCCATGTTGAACATGGAAGAAATTACACATCTCCCTCATATTGAGCAACATGCCTTTGAAATGTTTTAACCACTAGCATAGATCCATCTTAACATTTGATATATCATGCACTAAGAAGGATAAAATCCCTCGAGGTGAAAAAATTTCAATATAGAAAACATTTTCACCTTGAAGAACTTGATCCCTCTCCACACATGTATATCTAGAGTTAAGACATATCTACACTGGTTTTTAATATATATATATATATATGGGATCTTGCACAAATTTGATGGTAAAAAATGTGGCAATGGGGTGCACAGGAATGTGCTCACATTCTCAGAAAAATGCATGTGGTTGTGATCATATAACCTCAACATTCCATGAAATACCATGCAGGCTTGCCAAATCAGCACCAAGTTAGTTGTAAGGTACCAGATCTATTACAATAGCTAAAAAGAAAAACATTGCAGAGAATAATAGCGGAACAACACAATAGATGAAACCAAAACACCAAAATAATACCTTTATTGATATGAAACAATGTTCACTTACCTATTCAAGGGGGAAACCTCCAACATAGCATATTTTTATTACAATAATTCTCAAG
>JASDQU010309789.1:90772-100971 GCA_032191745.1 Picea mariana | reverse complement strand
GATACCGGAAAATGATCACTGCCACCCGGAAACAATTTTATTGGCCTAGATTGAAGAAAGACATAGCCAAATATTTGGCCCAATGCATAGAATGCCAACAGGTTAAAGCAGAACATCGACACCCATCAAGACTATTACACCCTTTACCCATCCCAGAATGGAAATGGGAAACCATCTCCATGGATTTTATCACTGGATTGCCGACTTCAACCAAGCAGAATGATGCCATTATGGTAGTGGTGGATAAATTGAGCAAGTCTGCTCATTTCATCCCCGTCAAATCAACCTGCAAGGTGATAGATATCACCCAGATATTCATGAAAGAGGTATTCAGACTGCACGGTATGCCGAAAGAGATAGTGTCTGACAGAGACACAAAATTTACTTCCAATTTTTGGAAATCACTGATGGCTGGATTGGAGACCAAATTGTTGTTCAGCACCGCCTATCACCCTCAAACCGACAGACAGACAAAAAGAGTGAATAAGATATTAGAGGATATGTTAAGGATGCATGTAATGCATCAACCCAGGAAATGGGAAGACTACCTGCCATTGGTATAATTCGCCTACAACAACGGCTACCAAGCATCCNTTCAGAGGTCCTCTATGGTAGACCGTGTAATACTCCAGTCAACTAGAGTAATCTTATAAATAGGATTTCTTTTGGACCCGACATGTTGAAAGAAATGGAACAACAAGTGACTCAGATAAAACAAAATCTGAAGATCGCTCAGAACCGACAGAAAAGTTATGCTGATCAAAAGAGAACTCCAAGAGAGTTCAAAATGGGAGACCATGTATATCTCAGAATTAAGTCCAGAAGGAGTTCCCTCAAAATGGGAGCTTGTGCCAAGTTGGCACCCCGGTATTGTGGACCCTTTGAGGTTCTAGAAAGACTGGGACCTGTAGCCTATCAGCTAGCACTTCCTCCCACAGTAAAAGCACATAATGTTTTCCATGTTTCATTATTGAAGAAATATGTACATGATGTTAATCATATAATTGACTGGTCTGTGATCCAGGTGGAACCGGAGGGAGAATTTCCACCAGAGCCCCAATGCATATTGGACAGAAAGGAAACCCCGCTCCGGAATCGAACCATTGCACAGGTAAAGGTGCAGTGGAGACATTTTGGCCCAGATGAGGCTACATGGGAAATGGAGGATGCCATGAGACAGGCATATCCGATTTTGTTTACTTTTGTACATAAAATTCATGTTAAAAGATAAGAACATCGAGGACGATGTTCCTTTAAGGGGGAGGGAATTGTAACACCCTGTTTCCCCCAGTTTGTAAAAAAAAAAATAACTGGACTGGCCAGAACTGTGGCAAACTCATGAATGTGAATGGACCTTATGGAAAAGGTCAATAAATGTGAATAACATTATGAAAAAGGTCAATAAATGTGTTAACTTCCACCGAGAATTAATACCGTATTTGGACTTCACTGGCCCGGAGAACCAAAAGCGGCTCACTGGCCCCGAATTAAATGTCTCGCAGGCTGGCAGGTTGATGGCTCCTCAGGAATTAATGAGGGATGGGGAGGTGAACCGCCCATCTGTAGAGCCATCATGAGTGACCAATGCGAGGGAAATCACACCACACACAACCTCGCAAGAGGATAAGGCGTGGGGTGGAAGAGATTGGGGGCAGACGCAAGGGGAAGAAGAGAACTCTGGCAATATGCAAAGTGAGTGATAGCAGAGAGGAAGGAGAGTAACCTTCGCTCCTGGTCACTGGAAAACAGAGACACAGTCTCACAACATCGTGGTCTCAGCTCGAGCGTGGCTAGTGGTAAATCCACTGGGAGTTGCTGAGCCTACAGTTGGGTGGAAACAAGCACCCCTCTCAGCAGTTGCATAACCCCTGGTGTTACTTTCTGATAAGTGTTTTGCCTTTGACATCTTGAAATATATGTATGCTTACATTTATGCTCATAATCTATGAAACTGTGAATGATTTCATTATAAGAATGTCTGTATGGTATTTTGATCAGTACTAGTAGTTGCATATTTGTATGGAAAGACTACGTATGGCTTATGTCCTCATGAATCGTTATTTACATGCGTACTGATCTAATTCAGACTTCACGTCTGGTTCTCGGGAGGACGATACCCTTATATGCCTCAGATAGTACCCTGGGTGAACCCCCCCATAGAGATACTCTCCTTGAAAAGCCCATCAAGAATCGGGAAAGAGCATGTGAAGGCGTAAGGCCTTAGTAACCCTGCACGAGGAGGAACGATCCTCCTAAACACCTGAGATGGTAGCATAAGGATGAAGTATCGAATTGATGGATGAGATCCCATCGAGAGATCTGTGGTCACTCACGACCGTCAGATCGGAGGAAGAAGATGGAGTGTTAAGTGTCTTAACCCTGATAGGTGTTAATCGACAGACGAGATTCCATCGAGAAACCTGTGGTCACGCATGACCGTTAGTTTCATAGGAGTAAGTAGGGTTCTAAAAGCCTTACCCCTTTGTTTTCCATGTATTCGTGGACAGCGAAGAGATCGAGACCATAGATCTCCAAGGTCCATGGGAGTATCTGGACCGTTGATTTTTCCACGCCCAGGGAGTCATGGAAGAATGCACGGGTAGGAACCAATCTGAGCCGTCAGATCTCGGCTGGAAAACCCGAAAACCGTTGGATTTGTCAGGAGTTACCCTAGGATTTAGACCCCAATGTATAGGGGCAAAAGCCCCAGAATAGATCTAAGCCATCCGAATGATGGAGGCCACGTGTCGTAAGATTACCCATTTCGAGAAATCGGGAATCGCGAAATCGAGAATCCTGATGATGAGGGCTCGCGATTTTCCATGGTGAAAACCCCGGGATAGATCTGAGTCGTCCGAATGACGGAGGTCACGTGTCATGAGATTACCCATTTCAGGAAATCGAAAATTGCGGGATCGGGAGTCCTAGTGACAAGAGATCGAGACTTTCCATGGTGGAAATCCCAGGACAGATATGGACCGTCCGATTTACGGAGGTTACGTGTTTAGAGATTAACCGCATCGGGAAACAAGGGATCGAGAATTCGAGAGCCCCGTGATCAAGAGTTCGGGCTCTCGTGATGATAAACCCCAATGAACGGACGAGATTCTTTCAGAGGATCTTAGGGTCTGTGATGACCGTTAGATGTGAGGAAGAGATGTCGGCTTTAAGCCATGAAGCAAATGCGCATTAAGGTAAGTAACGAGTAGATCTGGATGACCAGAGTCCACCCGCCCAGATCTACAGTTGAGGTTTCATTCTGGAGCCCCCTTTTTGTTCTGCCTTTAGCGGTGGGGGGGGAGGGGGTCCGGAATCGGTTGTGTAACTCTCAAACTGGTGAGATTAATTCACCTGGATCAACGATGCTCAGGTGAATTCTGGACCCCCCTTGCCATTCTGCCTTTAATGAGGGGGGCAGGTCTGAAATAATGTGGCGTGTGAAATGGGGCCCCCTCCTGTCCTGTTGACTATCATGTCACAATTCCCCTCTGCCACCTGTACTCCACTTACCTGTGCGACGGGGCCTGTTCTCATTGGCCATTTGATAACCCTGTAGGGATTCGTTCCTATTGGCCGGCCGCTAGCCCTGTCAGGGTTCGGCGGTTGCAGAGTCGAACGATTCGACATCACTGTAGTGCCGAGGCACGAAATACAAAAGACACTGCGTTTATTTTAACTGTGATCATGACCCGCGATCACATGGGAGTGGAGAGAGAAAAAGATAGCTTGCACTAAGCCTCCATAGGTAATTCGGGGGTTTTGATTCTGTGGAAATCAACGAAAAATTTGATTGAGGTAGTAGGTATGTGACAACAACCCAAAAGACCTGCTAACCACACAAGCGCTTTCGCAAGTAATTATTTCCTTTTAACACCCTTCCTCCACACTTGGGTTGACCAATTGGGGTTACTGGTCTTTCTAGTCTGTGCCCCAAGACCGACGTGAACCGATTTTAGAATTCTTTTCGGTGCCCAAGTCTTTTAAAGGCACGCACAAGTAATAAATTAAGTCTTTCCTCGCAGTAAAGGCATTTCTTTAGATAAATGTTGGGCTTGCTAGCGACTTTGGTGGGCTAAAAGGTACCAGATTTTGATCCACCTTCCTCTCCCTTAAGGTCAAGCTTCATTACTTTCCTGAACAAAGTGAGGGAAAGGGCTTCGCTCCTTTCTCACATCGAATCACATCAATTTGTTCTTCCTCCTGCTTCATTATTTCTCTTATTGAGTACTTGCTTAGTTCAAATGCTTTCCACCATAATATACCCTTTTGGCCTTTGGGAGATTTATGGGGTATTTCTATCCTATTTATTTCCATGGCTGTGGAGAGGCCTAGTTATTATCGGAAGAAACCAACCCAAAGAGAGGGTAAGCCATGCCTATGACCAGACTATTGAAGTACCTCTTAAGTACCGGGAACTAGCCCAAAGATAAGAGAGAGAGAGAGGGTCCTTCCTACTAGCGTTAAGAACCTAACTACTGCAGACCAACGAGGACCTAGAACCATAATTTCTTTTCAAGGCCTTATTATTGATTGTTTGTCCGAAGACCTGAAAAGGCTAACTCTTCATTTATTAATCAGGACAAGTTGGAAGGACAGATAAGATTCTTCTCTTACGAAGATGATCCTGAATGCCTACAAGCAAGGGCGGGCCTTGACTGGTACCCTTACAGTAGTTATTCCCTCTACCCATTATTTTTCCTTGGCCCCTAAAAGCCATAGCTCAAGAACTTTCAGTCGGGACCTTGCACAAAGCTAAGGCAAATGATCTTACCTAAGGCTATAGGGAATAAATAAAAGGGTTATCCTTTTTTTTTTTGCATATGGGTGTGTTGAGGGCTCAATACGTCCCTAACACATGTGGATTACATGTGTAAGGTAGGTTAGTGGGATAGGATAAGTTATGTGGGTTAGGTATATTAGTGCATTGTATGAGTTAAGAAGGTTTGGTGGGGAAGGTCGGGGAAGGTCTGGTGAGGAAGTTCTGGTGGGGCCAGTAAAGGTGGGTCAGTAAAGCGACTTCACTAACGACTTCTAAGACATGCTAAAGGAACGGTGGTCGGTCATAATCGTTATCAGTGAGAAGAGGGTCTCGGTTAGAAGAAGGTCATTGAGAGGGTCGAAAAGAACCTACGTAAACTTGCGCGTGTCTCCCTTCACTGGTAAAGTTGTATAGTCGGGCTACACTTATTGTTGGTGGTATCGCTCCTATCAAAGTAGTGACCAACTCCCCTGTATGTAGTGAGATGTCTTTTCATATTTATATTATGTAAAAAATTGCCACGAGGTGTACGCCTTGCAGGAAGGATATTGATTATTTACAGAAGGGATAACACACATTCTAAGCACTAACACACATACACTCACACACTCACCTAGAAACGAGCACTAAGACACATTCATCATTCGGGTTACCTGCCTCATGAACAACTGTGGCAAGGATATGAAATCTAGCAGGAAGGATACACAATCGATATTTCTTTGGATAACCAGTCACCCAGTCTCCAAGTCTGTCTCCCTGTCTCCCTGTCAGAGCGGTTAGTTCCCATCCTTATGACTAGCAGGAAATAGATTCCATTGATATTCAATGAGTTATCATGCCCACATAAAATCTTAAGCCTTCCTTATGACTAGTAGGAAATAGATTCATTTCAATAAATTAACTAATATATAGGCCCTTCTACTAAAGCATGCCCTCCTACTAATATCTATATGTATCCACTTGCCCTCTTACTATGGTAAAAGGGCTTAAGACAGGCAGGATATTGATTATTGATAGATGCCTAATTTACCTTGCTACCTAATATACCTAATATGCTCAATATTCCACCTAATATTCATTATGGAACATTATAGGGCAGTATACGCATTATAGGGCATTATATGCCTTATGGGGCATTATGCCTAATCCGATTTCTCCTTCCTTCAGATTGTTTCTCGCCAATCAGGCTTCCTCACCTGGTTAAGGCGTTGGTTGTGGAAAATTGGCCGGTCAAGTTGGTTGGATTGTCTCACCTTTTAGGGTGAGGGAGAGGAATATTTATTCTTGCCAACTGAGCTCACCTCCCTAGGGTCTTCGCAACTTAGGAAGCCGAACCAAGTCTGATAGGTCACAATTTAGAATGTGAAAAACCCAATAAACTGGAAGAAGTAACTGAGTGGCTAATGGCGTTACCTCGCTCTAAAGGTAGGTGTATCCCCCTCATCACTGCTCAATACCCGTCTCGGCATCATAGCAGTACTCTGCTGGGTCTTACTCACTTATTTCCCCTCGATAGCTACTCTAAGTTTGCTCCATCCTAATAGCAGTATTCCAGATTTTCTCCCAAAGTGTCTCCCTAAGATGGTTGCTCGAGAAGTGTCCCATCACTATAACAGTAATTCAGGATGTGATCTCGACATAAAGGTCTTATTATGAAGTCTCCATAGGAGTCTGGGCCCGAATAAGGAAGGCTTATATGAACAAGCCTAAGACCTTTCCTATCTCACGCGCTAACTTTTATCTATTGAAGAGCATTGATGTATAGGGTTTATATTCACTAAATACTGTCAAAACATCCTACCTCTGGTGAGTCACCACTATGTGCCTTTGTATCTCTCCTTCTTACTCGACTTACTAACTTACTTACTTATCTCTCCTTTCATAAATGCCTCTCCCTTTTGTCGAGCATGCTTGTGCACCCTATTTAATTCCATCGCAGTTCACTTAGCATAAACCCAATTTCCCTTCTAAGAAACCATCATAGTTGAGCTGTTCAAACAATGGCTGGTATTGCTTTTGAATATTTCATCAGCTAGTTGAGACGATATATCAATTCAAGTTGGGCAGGATCTATCTCTTCTCATTTGTTCAAATTGGATATGGGGGGATGTGAGCAACCCTTACTTCTGCAAAGAGCGGGTAGCGGGAGACTTCAAGGAGTAGTAAAGAGAGAGAGGATAGGTGAGGCACAAGTGGAGTGGTAAAGAGATAGGGGCTAGGTGAGGCAGGTAATAGAGCTTTTAGGGTGTACGACAAGTGCTTAGGTGTGCAAGGATTGCTTATCGGGTGAGGCAGGGCATCTTGGCAAGGGCAATTCATCAAATCCTTTTTAGAGGGAAAAGTGTACACCTGCAGATAATTTTTACATTTAGGGCTTGTTCAATGTGCCTCATTTGAAAGGTACAAAGGTAAGATTGGATCCGTGATGCACAGGGAGATTCGTTACACCAGATTGGTCTTCCCACTAACACCAGTTATAAGGCTGACCAATTTCATCCTAGGAATTATCCTCTACAACTGCTCTCGGAGAATTGGCCTTTTATGGGTTCGGAGAATCATGAGCCTTATTGATGCCTTATCAAATAGGGCTTGAGCCTTGACTGGGAAATAGAATAAGAGTCTACATGTTTTGATCTCCAGTAGCATTCCATCGAAAAAAGCCAGTAAGCATCCGATAACACTCCATTGCCAGTAGGATAATTTCATAGCATGTTTTCAGCTGGATCGTAGCATACCTCTTTTAGATCGAGGGCCTCTAGTGCCATTTCCCTCAATTCCCTCCCAGGGCCTTTGGCTTGTGGGAGCCAGAATAAAAAAGTAAAGGGTTGGAACCCCACGCATTTGCTAAATCAAAGTTGTGTTGGGATGGGTTTGTAAGGTATGATCCATTTGGGTTCTCAAACTCACATATTTAGGCACTAGGTGGAGGGCAGGCATCTAGGTGGGGTATAAATCCTATGCACAGGAAGGCTCCTTGTAGAGAAGATCCCCATATGAAACTAGCATTAGGAGGGGGGTTGGCACCCAATTTGTAAGGGTGGAGTTCAAATCATATCCAAAATAAGTTTCTGAAGACAAGTCCCTTCACATATGAAACAGAAGGTGTGCAACGAATCTAAAACAAAAGATAAGGTGGCTCTGCCTTGAAGTTGTTCTGGGTGATCCGAAAAAGATTCTGAAATGTGTGTTTAATAAAGAGAAACCGGAGTTTGTCGGGGGTTCCGAGGCTACGCACCTCCATCGGGGTTGAAAACTTTCATTTTGCAATAGGGCTTTAGTTGAATTCATGCAGTTAAGGTTAGCACCTTCCTCTAAGGCCAAGAGGAAGCATAATAGGTTTAGGTGGGGTATTCACCTTTGAACTATAGGCCATCTTTCAGTAGTGGATTTTCCACTTTGCACCAAGGTGAAGTAGGGAAGTAAGAGACTTAGGTGGGTTTGGGGTGAAACCCTCTGCTCTTAAAATGCCATTTGAGTGTGCTTCCAACCCGTCCCACTTACTTGAAACCTTCAAAATGGATGGCTCGAAAGTCTCTTTCAAAGGCCATATTTGCATGCTGTCGACCCATTTCATGTGGGTTCTGCCTCACCCATGTCAAATTGGATAAATTCAGTACTCAAAAGTGGCCTATAGCAGTGGTAATAGTAAGAGTTCACCCATTGAATCACTTTATTCAGTAATGGTCTAAGTATAAGAGGTCTAGTTCTTCAGGTGGGTGAGTTGGAAACAAGGTTCGGTAGGGGAGCATGTCATACCTACTTTAGTTTTCCTGGCTTCCTTCATCAATGGGTGAGGACATAACACCATATCCTAGAGTGAAGGCACTAAGAAAGTCAAGGGTAAGGTGATCCAAGGGAGCAGTACCCATCCAACGCGTACTAAGGAGATTCAATAAGCAAGTGGTCTAGGGCAGGTGCTAGGTATTCAGGTGAGTAGTAGCAGGCACTAAATGAAAAGCAGGTAAGGTAGGTCTATTCCTAGTCAGTGGGTTCAAATTGATGAATCATATTGTATTGGCTCCTCGGCATGAACATAAGTTCATAGTGGTACCAGTATCTGTCCTGTCAGCAAATGTGATTCCAGAAATTACGTATAGAAAAGCTAATACTAAACCTATGTGGTGGATAAGAGTTTACTACAAGGTTCTCTGTGTTGGGTCTAACTATAGGAAGGGTAAGGTTTGCCGGTTCAATCGTGTCCCTACAAGAGAAGGTATAGTGCATTAGCCATGAAGCGATATGGTATGCAGTAAACAAGTCTAAATCTTTAGGTGGGTGAGTTGGTAAACAAAGGGAAGGGTAGGGGGTGAAAGGGTTAATAATAGCATACCTCCCCTACTGATATTATTCCTGGCAAAAGCTCTAGGTGGGTGGGAACAACACTCCATAAACGATAGGGTGAAGGTAGTAAGAAAGGTAAGGAGGTAGTCTGATCTCGTCCTGATAAGAGGGGGATAATAGTGGTACGTCCTAAGCACTTCATGAAGTAAGTGGTCTAGAGCTAATAGCAAGTCTAGTTCTTCTGGTGGGTAAATAGCTTGTGTGGAACCAAACAAGGTAGGGGGTTCATAGCATGCCTACCCAACAGTTCTTCCCGTCTTCTTCAGCAATGAGTGTTTGGGAATTACTCCATATCTTAGGATGAAGGGAGAAAGGTAAGGTTGTATCACGCCATCCAATCCTGGGTCTCTAGTGTTACCTCCTTAGAGATTAATAAATGAAAGCGATATAGGGCTAAAGTTCTATTTGTTGCAGGTGGGTAAAGAGTGGTTGGTAAACAAAAGTAAGGTAAGTTATTCTCTCTTTCATAGTGCCACCCCCTACAGCTATTCCTTCCTAGTGCCAGCCAATGGGAAAGGTCAAACTCAATGTTCCTCCATAAGATGAAGCAAGTAATCAAGGTAAAAGTAAAGGTTGTTTAACGAAGAGTTGGCCTTTAGGGGAAGGTCAATTCATATAAAAAAAGTATTGGAAAAGTGTCAGAAAAGTCAATGAATTGATGATGCTTTCCCTCCTATCGGAGTTGGTCGAAATGAAGTCAATTCGAATGAAGTCAATCTCAAGTCGAGATCAATTCTTTTCTCAATTATTCGACAATCTGCTGACTTATTTCACTGAGATAATCTCAGTTTCTCTCACTATGTTATGTGAAATAAAGAGTTGATCTTTCTGGTAAGGTAAATCCTTCGACAATGCTGCTATTATATATATGTAATTACTCTTTAGCATCGTATGGGATCTCTGCTCGAATCATCAATCAAAATATCGCCCATCAAATACCAGTTCATTTTTGGTAAAGAGAGCGAAATTGAATGGTCAGGCGAATCACTAATTGTACCTCACCCTTATTAGGTCAGGCGAGTCACTAATCGTACCTAACTATCTCCCTTCCTTACTATACCCCCCACACTTGCGTTACATAAAAGGAACGTGACATAAA
>JASDQU010309789.1:71327-85735 GCA_032191745.1 Picea mariana | reverse complement strand
CATATATATATATATATATATATATATATATATATATATATATATATATATATATGCCAGAAAGAGGCAAAGTTTGCCGATACTATTGCAGAAAACACAATAAAGGTTCGTGTGGAGCATTCAACACCACCAAGTTCAGTGTGAATATATAAGAGAGATGATATTTCTAGACTTAGGGGGAGCAATATATAATATTAAATATTCTTTATGTCAGTGTCAAAATGTGGGGTTGATCTAACACCAAGTATGTAAAGCATCTAATGCTTTGTAATTGTGTACTTATTAAGCTAGATGCGGTAAAGCATGGAAGCAGACACAATTACAAAGAAAGTAAAGATGACAAAATAGAATGGTATGAACGTCGAGGAGCTTGATCCTACACACCCATTTATATGAAAAACGACCATTACAACATGCACATTCATAAATTTAAAAAATTTAATGTACTCGCAACTCCTTTTTCGTCTCAAGCTGGTAAAGAAAAAATTGACATATTAATTATTATTTTTTTTTTCCTTCATTATACTGAAAATGAATATATTTAACAAATGACATCATTAATTATCATAATTCAATAAAAAGTAGGGATATAGTACCAAGTGATAAAAATCACAATTGGAAGTGAGAAAACTCCAAGAGGAAGAGGAGATAGTGCCAGGTGATAGAAATCATAATTGGAAGTGAGAGAGCTCCAAGAGGCCATCACAAGGTTGATTAGTGTTCCCTAGAAGAAACTAAAGAAACATGTAGCAGACAAGTTTTTATTTTTGGATTCATTTTTTGAAGTTGGTTTCTTCCATTTTGGAGTTTGTTAAAAATAACAACTCTGCATGTTACAGGTTTGGAAGTATCGGAAGTATGGATAGTGGAAACAAGTGAATGTTGGAGATGTACAATTGCACATAACATCTTCATTACACTCTTGGTCCGAAAAAATATTTTCTTTGTGTTATTGCCAGGTTGGAGAGCAAAGTCCCCGTGTAGAAGTTGTGTTCACAACATGAAAATGCCTAATACGCGTGAATAGATTATAGCTTCAGAAGAGTACATCAACTATTATATACAACTATTCTCGAAAACTACATACATTTCACCCAATTTAAGAACTAAAAATTATGGTTGTATCCAGTTATTCAACCATCCCAGTCAAATATTCACTAGAGATACTTCCATCAAAAATCTCAGGCCTAAAAAAATGGTAACTTCCAAAATTTACAATATTTACTTCCATAAAAAAATTCCAATCTCATAAAACTCTGATTGAAATTAAAATTTTACGAGCCAATAAAAAGGGTTTAACCTCTTCTAGAGTTATATAAATCTTGTAGCACGATATTTCGGCTAACTTATGATTGAAAGTAAAATTTTACGAGCCAATAAAAAGGGTTTAACCTCTTCTAGAGTTATATAAATCTTTTTAGTGATATTTCGACCGACAGATATACCAGCTCTGGAGCCGTTATATACAGAGTTAGCGATTTGGTAGGGTTTGTGGTTTACCAATAGAGAATGATCCAATGAGAAGTGATGAGAGATCAACTGAGACTGGCTGCCATTTCCAAGGACCTCGCCATGGAGTTCTTGAGCACTGGCGATTTGGAAACTTGACAATAGTTTAAACAGTGACAGAGAATTCTAAATCTCATACTGAAATTATCTTCACATTCAGCTACCTCACAGATCTAGCAGATTCCACGCTATCATCTTCAAAGTGAATGTAAAACCATAGGACTATAAACACCAAAACCATCCATTAGATATTGAAACACCATCGGCATGACATTACAATTGAAAACTAAATCCTTACTGAACTAAATCTCAATCACCTTACTTCATGTAAAAAGGCATTAAGTCTGAGAATTCAACCATGGAGCTTGTGGGGTTGGGAAGATGCATAGAAAAATTAAAAAGGAAAATAAAAACTTACTTTTATTGAATATATCAGCACGGTCCTTGAAAGGCCAGTGCTTGAACTACCATTCCTTCCCAAGCACGAACATCGCCACAACACGACTCCAGTCATTGGGTGACAACGCAAATGGTTTATCCCTTGCCTCAAAGGTAAACCCCGCCCTGTGATGACCACTCTTCCTCTATAAAGTAATACACTCAGGCTTCTTGGGCATCTCCTTGACCTTGGCATCAGAGGCATAGTAAACCCTATCCTCCAAAAATTCCTTCACATTGTACATATTCAAGAGGGTCTGGAAGGAATTGCGATAAAAAATTATAGGCACACCTTCACCAACACTGTTGTTACATTTAATGCTAGTATTTAATGCTAAGGATAGCCTGCAATTTCCCTTCAACCCATATTTTTGATAATTTTATTCCTTGATGGCAGGTTTCAGAACGGGTTGTATGGCATCAGTGGAATTGATTTTGCCCTGCAGGTAGTTCAATAGTTGTTTCCAATCGGGTAAGCGGACGATCTGGAGCCTGTGAGCGTGGGCTTGCTGGAGGTAATCGGTGTGCTTGATGTGGGAGTTGTTAAGGAAGAAAACGAGGGGTGTAGAGGCCGCTCTGCTTGGCTCTGTAGGCAGTTTCGATGGTGCAGGGGAAGTGATATTTGTCCCCAAATAGGAATTCCTCAGGGGAGCCAGGGAGGCGACACATTCTCTCCACTTCATTGCGAGTTGTGTAGTGACGGAGGACTATGAGAGAGTCTATGGATGGCCTGAGGGAAGCTTATACTATATGAGGGTCGGACAAGTTAACACAATGCTTGCAGGTATGAAACATCACCAGAGTTTTACAACCCATAAGCTTGGGCATATAAAAGAAGATATGCTAGCCACCAAGTTGCTAGAAAACATTGATCGTTTGAAGAGAAAAAATTATGGTTTTTTGCTTTAGCGTGTTGAGTCTCTTGCTTCTGCTCTTGATAACCATGCATGTGGTTTCTAAGCATGTTTGTTTATGTATCAAATTTCTCACTGATAGTTAATTACGAATTTTATGGTTCTTGAGCTATTCATGAGCCAAAATAAYTAGTAAGTCTTGAAAAGGATTTGTAATTGCATAGGTGTGGGTGCATCTCCCCTCTTCTTTCCCGTGGACTAGCTCAAATTTCCCTGGTACACCAATGCCTCCACTACYGCTGCAAACTTCCATTTTCACCGAAGATATGGACGAATCAGAGATAATGGCCTGCTCAGGAATACATTGTTCCATACGAAATGATCGGCTCCTCCTCCTCCTATATGTGCATTTGCAGGCTCAAACTTGTTTTTACCTTGACATGGTCGAGAGGTTTGGAACATAGCCACCACAGAAAGAAGACATCATGACTGACCATGACCATGGCCATGGCCATGGCTATGACCATGCCCATGACTATATGAAGAATAAGAGCTGGGTATGGATATGCTTGTCATAATGCTTTCGCTTTTAGGTTGATGTTTGGTCATGAGTGCCATCATGGATCCAATGCCGAAATCTCCGCCATATTCAACCATGTGAACTCCATACAAGCTGGAAGAAGATTGAGCAATTGTGTTCATATGCTCCATTCCCTGCATATGATCCCAACTACATATATTTCAACTGGAATTTAATCCACCTTTTGTGCATTCGAACATGCTTGATTGCGCTTTGCTCAAACTTACACACCAGAGGGTGATCGTAGTATTAATTCATCAATGGCAGATCTGGATCCTTTTGTTGACATGGAATAATCATTTCTCATGGAAAGAATACCTACTGCTCAACATATCAAAGAAAATTAGTGGGAGAAGAAGCAGAAGGAACCATTCCCATTAATCACACACGATCACCAGTTGCGAACTATGCTCAAAGCATAATCTTCGCCTAAGAAGCCAAAAACCCAAGCTGACAGCTTCTTGCCCTCGCTTTTCAGTAAGGTAAAAGGTGCATGTATTGGCATACACCATTCTGGTAAAACCTTCAACACGATGCGCTGTGGGATGTACGTGGGGGAGGGATCACATATCCTGCTCTGGCCTTTTACTGTTTGTCTTGATTAATGGTGTAAGCAGTATCGCTCTAGATCGGGCCTTTTGGAGGTATGGAGGGAGGCAACATCGACTGAGGATTCAGAACATATCTTAGTTTATCAATGAGGCAGATTTTTTTAGATAAGCATGAAAGGATGCAGTTGTAGTAATTCTGCGGATACGTATCATTGAACACTGGACTAACYGCAAAGCATTTAAATAAAATGTGATATGATTTAAATGAAATGTGACAGGTGGATACATTGATTTGACAAATAATATTGGTTAGATGATATTTGAAAACCTGTTAACTAGTTGACARGTTTTCAACAAAACCTAACACTAAATATACCTTCGGTATAATTAAATAAAGAAAAAATATAAATCATTTTATCTTTTAAATAATCTATTATATTTAAATTTTAAAAATTAAAATGATATTAATAATATAAATTTTCACAAAATATATATCACAAATATCTATGTTAATGGTTTATATGCCTTGTTAAAACAGAGGAAGAAGATGATAAATGTGACAAAATCTAAAGTTAGGAATTTAACACGTGGTATTGATAGCACTTTTGCTAATAAAAAATTTGATAAAAGTGATAAATGAACCTAAAAGTGATAATGAAAATTAGAAATTGGACAAATGGTATTGATAGCAATTTTGCTAAACTTTTTCATGTGTAATGTATTGGTGCCTTACAATTTAGAGTAAATGAGTATTTAGTAGTTGTCCATACCATTGAGGTGGAAAAGATTCTAATTAGATGTTGGACTATTTTTTGTACTTTGAAGAAGTTGTTTTTTATCTTTAAGTTGTGTACTTTTGTAATGCATTAATTATATAGATATTTTTATTGGTATCTATCAAAAAATATATATTTTTGACTGTGTTGACTTTGCATAGTTCATGTTATAATTTTTTATAAAGTTTTTTAATGTTTAAAAAAAACAATTTATTAAATTGAATTTTTTGAATAAAAATATATTTTAAATTTTTTAAAATTTAACTTGTTACATTTTTTAATTAATTAAAATGATTTTAAATAAAATATAAATTTTTAGAAAAAGTAATTATATTTTTAAAACATAATTTGAAATGATTGTGCGCACCGCCACAAGCTGTGGACTGAAAAGTCGGAGTTGCTTTGGGAGTTACAGGAGTCAACCAATGTGGTCGGAAACGGATTCTATTTATCGTGAATTTCTATTCAAAGATAATGTTGCAGACTTCATGTAAAAAGTAAACTTCATTTTGCGAAGTCCTCTTTGGTGACTACGGACACCGAGATCATCCAAATTAAATACGTCATTTTGTGATTTAGTCTTTCATTAAATATATTCCCTAATTTTGTGATTTAGTCTTTCATTAAGATATATATTCCCTAATTTTTTCCCAATTGAATGTTAGGTAGTCAAAATTTTAAAGCCGCGAATTTCCAGGGTTCGAAGTGGCAAAATCAATGAGGTCCGTAGCTATAACATAGGCAGAAAAATTGAATTTGTAAGTTTATTAAGTACCCACCACTTTCATTAGCACCTCAACATTGAAAATGAAATATATATATATATATATATATATATATATATATATATAATAGTACTTAGCATGCTCATTTATGTTTCTTTCTCTATCCATAAATTGAATCTATACATTATATATATAAACATTAGTACTTAGCATGCTCATTTTTATTTCTTTCTCTATCCATGAGTTGAATATATATAAGAAAGAGACAAAGTTTGCCGATACTATTGCGGAAGACACGATAAAGGTTCGTGTGGAACATTCAACACCACCAAGTTCATTGTGAATATATAAGAGAGATGATATTTCTGGACTTAGGGGAGCAATATATAATATTAAATATTCTTTATGTCGGTGTCAAAGTGTGGCATTGATCTAACACCAAGTATGTAAAGCATTTAATGCTTTGTAATTATGTACTTATTAAGCTAGATGTGGTAAAGCATGGAAGCAGACACGATTACAAAGAAAGTAAAGATGACAAAATAGAATGGTATGAACGTTGAGGAGCTTGATCCTACACACCCATTTATATGAAAAACGACCATTACAACATGCACATTCATAAATTTAAAAAAAAATAATGTACCCGCAACTCCTTTTTCGTCTCAAGCTGGTAAGAAAAATATTGACATATTAATTATTATTATTTTTTCCTTCATTATACTGAAAATGGATATATTTAACAAATGGCATCATTAATTATCATAATTCAATAAAACGTAGAGAGATAGTACCAAGTGATAGAAATCACAATTGGAAGTGAGAGAGCTCCAAGAGGAAGAGGAGATAGTGCCAAGTGATAGAAATCATAATTGGAAGTGAGAGAGCTCCAAGAGGTAGTCACAAGGTTGATTAGTGTTCCCTAGAAGAAACTAAAGAAACATGTAGCAGGCAAGTTCTTATTTTTGGATCATTTTTTGAAGTTGGTTTCTTCCATTTTGGAGTTTGTTAAAAATAACAACTCTGCATGTTACAAGTTTGGAAGTATCGGAAGTATGGATAGTGGAAACAAGTGAATGTCGGAGATGTACAATTGCACATAACATCTTCATTACACTCTTGGTTCGAAAAAATATTTTCTTTGTGTTATTGCCAGGTTGGAGAGCAAAGTCCTCGTGTAGAAGTTGTGTTCACAACATGAAAATGCCTAATACGTGTGAATATATTATAGCTTCAGAAGAGTACATCAACTATTATATACAACTATTCTCGAAAACTACATACATTTCACCCAATTTAAGAACTAAAAATTATGGTTGTATCCAGTTAGTGTTTGACCAGTATCACCAACTACCAACCGGGGCTACCATAGTTCAATCAACTCTATTATTTTTGCCTTCAAATCCTACTATTTCAGTCCATTCAACCATCCCACTCAAATATTCACTAGAGATACTTCCATAAAAAATCTCAGGTCTAAAAAAATGGTAACTTCCAAAATTTACAATATTTACTTCCATAAAAAAATTCCAATCTCATAAAACTCTAACTTACGATTGAAATTAAAATTTTACGAGCCAATAAAAAGGGTTTAACCTCTTCGAGAGTTATATAAATCTTGTAGTGATATTTCGGCTAACTTACGATTGAAATTAAAATTTTACGAGCCAATAAAAAGGGTTTAACCTCTTCTAGAGTTATATAAATCTTTTAGTGATATTTCGGCCGACAGATATACCGGCTCTGGAGCTGGTATATACAGAGTTAGCGATTTGGTAGGGTTAGTGGTTTACCAATCGAGAATGATCGAATGACAGAGCTGGTATATACTTAAGTCAATATTATCTTATGTTTTGGTAGGGTTAGTGGTTTACCAATAGAGAATGACCGAATGAGAAGTGATGAGAGATCAACTGAGACTAGCCGCCATTGCCAAGGACCTCGCCATGGAGTTCTTGAGCACTGGGGATTTGGAAACTTGACAATAGTTTAAACAATGACAGATAAGTCTAAATCTCATATCGAAATTATCAGATCTAGCAGACTCCACGCTATCATCTTCAAAGTGAATGTAAAACCCCAGGACTATAAACACCAACACCATCCATTAGATATTGAAACACCATCGGCATGACATTACAATTGAAAACTAAATCCTTACTAAACTAAATCTCAATCACCTTACTTCATGTAAAAAGGAATTAAGTCTGAGAATTCAACCATGGCGCTTGTGGGGTTGGGAAGATGCACAGAAAAATTAAAAAGGAAAATAAAAACTTACTTTTATTAAATATATCAGCACGGTCCTTGAAAGGCCAGTCCTTGACCTACCATTCCTTCCCAAGAACGAACACCGCCACAACATGACTCCAGTCATTGGGTGACAACACAAATGGCTTATCCCTCGCCTCAAAGGTAAACCCCGCCCTGTGACGACCACTCTTCCTTTGTAAATTAATACACTCAGGCTTCTTGGGTATCTCCTTGACCTTGGCATCAGGGGCATAGTAAACCCTATCCTCCAAAATTCCTTCACATTGTACATATTCAAGAGGGTTTGGAAGGAATTGGGATAAAAAATTATAGGCACACCTTCACCAACACTGTTGTTACATTTCATGCTGAGGATAGCCTGCAATTTCCCTTCAACCCATATTTTTTATAATTTTATTCCTCGATGGCAGGTTTCAAAACACGTTGTATGGCATCGGTGGAATTGATTTTTCCCTGCAGGTAGTCCAATAGTTGTTTCCAATCGGGTAAGCGGACGATCTGGAGCCTATAAGCGTGGGCTTGTTGGAGGTAATCAGTGTGCTTGATGTGGGAGTTGTTAAGGAAGAAAACAAGGGGTGTAGAGGCCACTCTGCTTGGCTCTATAGGCAGTTTTGATGGTGCAGGGGAAGTGATATTTGTCCCCCAATAGGAATTCCTCAGGGGAGCCAGGGAGGCGACACATTCTCTCCACTTCACTACGAGTTGTGTAGTGACGGAGGACTGTGAGAGAGTCTATGGATGGCCTGAGGGAAGCTTATACTATGTGAGGGTCGGGCAAGTTAACACCACGCTTGCAGGTATGAAACATCACCAAAGTTTTACAACCCATAAGCTTGGGCATATAAAAGAAGATATGTCAGACACCAAGTTGCTAGAAAACATTGATCGTTTGAAGAGAAAAAATTATGGTTTTCTGCTTTAGCGTGTTGAGTCTCTTGCTTCTGCTCCTTATAACCATGCATGTGGTTTCTAAGCAGGTTTGTTTCTGTATCAAATTTCTCGCTGATAGTTAATTACAAATTTTATGGTTCTTGAGATATTCATGAGCCAAAATAATTAGTAAGTCTTGAAAAGGATTTGTAATTGCATAGGTGTGGGCGCATCTCCCCTCTTCTTTCCTGCGGACCAGCTCAAATTTCCCTGGTACACCGGTGCCTCCACTACCGCTGCAAACTTCTGTTTTCAACGAAGATATGGACGAATCATAGATAACGAGTCCCTGCTCAGGAATAAATTGTTCCATATGAAATGACCGACTCCTCCTCCTCCTATATGTGCATTTGTAGGGTCAAACTTGTTTGGACCTTGACATGGTCGAGAGGTTTGGAACATAACCACCGCAGAAAGAAGACATCATGACTGACCATGACCATGGCCATGGCCATGGCTATGACCATGCCCATGACTATATGAAGAATAAGAGCTGGGTATGGATATGGTTGTCATAATGATTTCGCTTTCAGGTGGATGTTTGGTCATGAGTGCCATCATGGATCCAACGCCAACATCTCCGCCATATTCAACCATGTGAACTCCATACAATATGGAAGAAGATTGAGCAATTGTGTTCATATGCTCCATTCCCTGCATATGATCCCAACTACATATATTTCAACTAGAATTTAATCCACCTTTTGTGCATTCGAACACACTTGATTGCGCTTTGGTCAACCTTACACACCAGAGGGTGATCACAGTATTAATTCATCGATGGCAGATCTGGATCCTTTTGTTGACATGGAATAATCATTCCTCATGGCAAGAATACCCACTGCTCAGCATATCAAAGAAAATTAGTGGGAGAAGAAGCAGAAGGAATCATTCCCATTAATCACACACAATGAGTAGTTGCGAACTATGCTCAAAGCATAATCTCCACCTCAGAAGCCAAAAACCGAAGCTGACAGCTTCTTTCCCTCGCTTTTCAGTAAGGTAAAAGGTGTGTGTACTGGCATACGCCATCCTAGTAAAACCTTCAGCACGATGCGCTTGTGGGATGTACGTGGGGGAGGGATCACATATCTTGCTCTGGCCTTTTACAGTTTGTCTTGATTAATGGTGTAAGCAGTATCGCTCTAGATCGGGCCTTTTGGAGGCATGAAGGGAGGCAACATCGTCTGAGGATTCAGAACATATCTTAGTTTATCAACGAGGCGGATTTTTTTAGATAAGGATGAAAGGAGGCAGTTGTAGTAATTATGCGGATAAGTATCATTCAACACTGGACTGACCGCAAAGCATTTAAATGAAATGTGACAAAATTTAAATGAAATGTGATAGGTGGATACATTGATTTGACAAGTAGTATTGGTTAGGTGGTATTTGAAAACCTATCAACTAGTTGACAGGTTTTCAACAAAACCTAACACTAAATATACCTTCGATATAATTAAGTAAAGAAAAAATGTAAATCATTTTATCTTTTAAATAATCTATTATATTTAATTTTTAAAAATTAAAATAATATGAATAATATGAATTTTCACAAAATATATATCACAAATCTCTATGTTAATGGTTTATATGCCTTGTTAAAAAAGAAGATGATAAATGTGACAAAATCTGAAGTTAGGAATTGGACAAGTGGTATTGATAGCACTTTTGTTAATTAAAAAAATGATAAAAGTGATAAATGAACCTAAAAGTGATAATGAAAATTAGAAATTGGACAAATGGTATTGATAGCAATTTTGCTAAACTTTTTCATATGTAATGAATTGGTGCCTTCCATCCACACCGTGCTCTGTCCATTGACTTGGCCGTGGGCCACTCTATTGCCTTTTTTGACGGAGCTGCTCTGTCTAATGGCTCCAGTTGCGGCGCGAGAGGATTTTTCAAATCACATCAGTCCAGAATCACAAGCTGGTTCATAAACTGTGGCTCTGGCACTAATACAAAAGCAGAGCTTTTGGGTTTATGGACCACGCTCACTCTTGCTGCTCACTGGTCTCTTGATGGTCTCCACCTCCAGGGTGATTCGAGAGTGATAATTGACTGGATCTCAAACAAGTGCAGGCTCAACTCCATACATTTGGCAGGTTGGATGCAAAAATCGAGAGATCTATTACAGCGCTTCTCCAATATCTATTTTCTTCATGTTTCTCGTACTCATAACAGGGCTGCTGATGCACTCTCCAAGAGGGCTCTATCCAAGGTGGTTGGAAGGCTCTCTATCTATCACTGTGATAATGGGATCGAGAGCTCCATTACCTCTTTAAATCTTTTTGAATGATGCTGTCAGTCCCAATCAGAAGCACCGAATCCATCTGGACTTGATCATGCTCGTGGCTGGGCAGCCATCGACCTCTTGTATTTGTCTCTTATGCTCAAGTTTGGAATGCCACTCACTTGCGGTGATATGCAGGTCTGGATCCGCTTTGGCAAGAGCACTTTGACCAAACAGTCTACAGTCCTCCTTTGTAAATGAATTTATGAGCAATATAAATTCGAGTTAATTTTTTTTGGAAAAAAAAAAAAATGTATTGGTGTCTTACAATTTCAATTTAGAGTATATGTAATGTATTGGTGCCTTACAATTTAGAGTAGATGAGTATTTAGTAGTTGTTCATACCATTGAGGTGGAAAAGATTTTAATTAGATGGACTATTTTTTGTACTTTGAAGAAGTTGTTTTTTATTTTAAAGTTGTGTATTTTTGCAATGCATTAGTTATATAGATATTTTTATTGGTATCTACCAAAATACTAAGTATATTTTTCAATGTTTTCAAAAAAATAATTTATTAAATTGAATTTTTTAAATAATTTTTTTTTTAATTTTTTTAAATTTAACTTGTTTCATTTTCTCATTAATCAAAATGATTTTAAATAAAATATAAATTTTAAAAAAAGTAATTATATTTTTAAAACACAAAAAATTAAATTAAAAACATTTAATATGAAATTTCTAAAAATGTAATGTAAAATCTTTCACATATTAATCATCATTTTTATTTACTAAAAAAACAAAAAAAAATTCACTTTTCATTTGATGTTTTGATTCATATATCACTAATTCTATATTTTTATTTTAAAATTTTTGTGAGAATAATTATATATGATAATTTTTATATTCTTATCATTTCTTATTTAATTTATCAATTCTATATTCAATTTAAGGTTTATTTAATTTATAATTTTCCTTTTATTTATTTTTATATATGAGAATGACTAACCACTTTATGGGATATTAACTTTATATAATTATAAATCACAACATTTAATATGGAATTTTTAAAAAATGCTATATATGTAAACTTTAACATATTTGGACTTTTGTTTATTAAAAAATTAAAAAATTTTATTTTTAAAAAATGCTATATATGTAAACTTAGACTTTTGTTTATTAAAAAATTATAAAATATTATATTTTTATATGATGTTTTGATTTTATATAAGTATTTTAATATATTTTTATTTTAATATTTTTACAAAATCAATTGTTTATATTATATAATAATTTTTTTATTTTAAATATTCTTATCATTTAAATTTAATTTTTTATTTTTATATTTAATTTGAATTTTATTTATTTTTTTAATTTTAATATCTAATTTAAAATTTATTGCAATAGTAGAGGAGTAAAGAATTGAAAAAAAATTGAAGATGAGTAAAGCAATTAAGGAGGAGCTAGGGACTTGGCCCTAAAGCCTTTTGCATTATAACCATATCATTCATCCATGTCAAAGGTAGTTAAACAAATTTTTATTGAAATTGTAGTTTTGAATTAAGAAATTGTTATTTTTTAGGTGCATAAATAGATTTAATATCTTTGAATACTTTTATTATAACTAGATTAAATAGAATTTGAAATTGTGATTGAATTAAAAAATTGTTATTTTTTAGGTGCATAAATAAATATAACATCTTTGAATACTTTTATTACAACCAGATTATACAATGTTAATATTTTATATTTGTAATTTCATTCCTTACATCAATTTAAATATGAAATTTTCTTATCCTAAATAATTGAAGTTAAAAAAAAAAAACTCCATAACAACACCTTTAAATTAATGCCCAAAAAAATATAATAGAAATTCTAATATATCAAACACATTTGATTTGCATCCTGTCCAAAGACTAATTTGATTTGCATCCTACCCAAAGACTAATAAGATAGATGGATAAATTCTATTCAGGTAGGTAAAGGAAATAAAAATAGGAAGATAAAGTTGTAATAGTTTGAAGATAAAGTTAATAATAATATGGATAAGGGAGTTTAATTTTAATTTTTAATAAAGATAAACTTTTATCAATAATAATATGGATAAGAGAGTTTAATTTTAATTTTTAATGATTGAAAAAAACACCTAAACATAAGAATTGTTTTTTATATAAATGTTTATTAATATATTTATATATATTTTTATTTTTATTTTATAATAAAATAATATTATTAAAATTATTTTTTATTCTAAATTTATTTAGGAAAAATTTAATTATAAATATAAATAAAAAATTAGATATTGTTGGTTTTTTTTTTAAAGTGATATTATTAGTTTAGTTTTGTTTGAAATTAAGTTAAAAATGATTAGATTTAGATATTTGAATGATTATTTTTATTTAATGGTAATGCTTCAATTGAATTTAGTAAAATAATTTTATTTATACATTTAAAAATGCAATTTAAACAACAAAAAATTATCATTTTGACTAGATTTATATTATCATATTTTATTAAAAAATATTAAAACATATAAGATTTAAAAAAAAACTTAATATTTAAAAAAAAAATTTGAAAATTTTAAAAAATAATAAGATTAATGGACAAAGTTGTTTATACAATTTCTTGAGCATGACAATAATTATATGTAACTAAATGTCTTGTATTGCCATACGGCCTGTTGTAGTTACCTCTGCAATATATTACTAACAGTATCCGCATATCACAGATCCACCTAAGACATCCGATTTTTATAAATGAGAATTTAATATGTATGGGCAATATATACATGAGAATTTAATTTGTATAACCAATGGTCTGGTAGACCAGAGAAAGAATTCAAAGAATATACATGACAATTTAATTTGTATAAGCAATGGTCTGGTAGACCAGAAAAAGAATTCAAAGAATATACATGAGAAACCGAGGGGAAGCCTCGCAGCGGTTGACTAGTTCTCACTCAGAGAATGAAGCAGCCTGAGATTATTTCGTTTACCGAGAGTCTGAGGGAGAGTTGGAACGGATGAAAATGTGGAAATGGTCAATTGAAGTTGCACCGCCACACGCTGTGGACCGAAAAGTCGAAGTTGCTTTGGGAGTTACGGGAGTCAACCAATGTGGTCGGAAACGGATTCTATTTTTCGTGAATTTCTATTCAAAGATAACGGTGCAGGCTTAATGTAAAAAGTAAACTTGATTTTGCGAAGTTTTCTTTGGTGACTAAGGAATAATTTTGGTGATTAAGGAATAATAATGAAGAAGTTAGTAGTTGAAATCACAACTATTGATTTATTAGGATGATTAAGAATATTTCATAATTTTATCTATACAAAATTGATTAAGTACTAAAAACATATTAAATACACTCATATTTAATCTTGTCAATAAATATATGCCTTTTAACATAATAATTTCATGATTTAATCTTTCATTAAATATATTTATGTTCGTAATGGTGAAATCCGTGATCATGATTTCTCATTAATAAATTCTCGTGACATGAAGGATAAGTTTACCGAGTTTGTTTTTTTCGTTTTG